>KZ107002.1:67478-85083 GCA_000504365.2 Pseudocercospora pini-densiflorae CBS 125139
CCAAAGGAAGGTTTGGATGGCGTAAGGGTCTTTTGCTTGCACAGCAACGCGCACGTACAGATTTCTGGTCTGTTCACAGTCTTCCCGCAGACGTTACAAGCCTCTGAACCTTGTATCGGGCACGAAAAGAACCTTTTGGATATCAATGGGATGCCAAGAACATTTGGTATGGCTAATATCGGCAACCTTGGAGTACTTCCAAGACCGCGGCAACGATCCAGCGAACGTCTGATATTGGGCGTCATTGAGGCCTGTCGCATCTCCGGTCCCTGCCAATTTCAAAGATACAGCAAAGTTTCGCAACTTGACAGGAAATATGTCCGAAACACCTGCAAGGTCGGCTGCATCTGTCTATTATCGTCACAATGATCTCTCCAGCTCGTGTACGCCGAGCCCTGATCAAATTTCTTGGTCTAAAAGCCACGTGTAGATCAGCGGGGTAGGGTTCCCTCGTGTTGGGTCTAATCGCACGCGAAGAGAAAGAGTTACAGATCCGCGGAGCGACATTCTTCCTTCTCTTTGTTTTCTCATATTCGCTACTGATCATCAGCTCCTGGGCATTTCTTTGTCTCTGACATTAAGAGGGATACTCGCACAGCGACACGTGCCCGCTGGCACCTGGAAGCTCCTGGACAGCTATGACTTCGAGACAAAGGCCGATCCAAGGGTAGCCTCCCGATAACCACGCGTTGGTATGAAAGACGAACGAGAAACGACGACGAATAGTGCAGAACCAGTCTGATCACTTTCGGCATTTGGGTCCTCTCGACCCACTCTGGCCCAAGGATAGTTGGAGATATCTGGTGAAAGGCGGCCCCGTTTCCACTCATGGAGTCATGCCGCCTCCTGCGCAGACAATCACTGAGAGTGGTGCGAACCTGGCGAATTGGATCTGTGCTTCTTTGGCTTTGACAATACTGCTCTTACGCCTTGCGACGCACTGGTACCAAAATCGATGTTTTGATAAGTCAGCTTACGTTGTTATCGCGTCCGTTGTGGTACTCGTCAGCCGGACAATCTGCAATGCCCTCATACTGGAATATGGCAGCATCAATAGTCCGTCATTGAATCGACAGGCCATGCTATCGAGCCGTGCCCGGACTGGCAGCAAACTGACCCTGGTTGCGCGAGTTTTTGTGACGACATATTACTGGTTGCAAAGTGCGCTACTTCTCATGTTCTACCACAAGATGCTGAATCACATATCCTGGACCCATCGCGCGATCAAGCTTGGCTGGTTCATGATTGGACTCACCTACATCGCTGTGATACTGGCCACTTTCCTCGAATGCCGACCGATTCAGCTGTACTGGACGCCACTATCACCCGAGCCGCAGTGCCTCAGAGCATTCGTCCAGATACTGCTACAATGCATAGCAAATGGCGCTATCGATGTTCTCTTGCTGATTATCTCACTACCAATCCTTCAAGCTCAGGCGCGAGCTTTCCCACGAAACCTACAGCTTGGCGTGCTCTACATTTTTGGATTCTTCTGCATCATTGTCATCGGGTTCCGGATCCATTACATATACAGAGACGGCTCAGTGCAGCAAGCTCGGAGCTTTTGGGCATCGATCCAGGTGATTGTGGCGACATTCGTGGCGAATGCTCCCTCGATCTACGGCAATGTAAAGAATGTCAAACGGAGGAAGTCAAGCGTAATGTCGCTCTCTCGATCACGTTCAGCGCAAGATGATACGTGGTTATTGGAAAGAATACCAAGCAGAGCGCCAAAGGAATGGCAGACAATTGTGGTGCCGCTGCCATTGGAGGCCCATAAGGCTGATGTCCGGAGAATGGATATCGAGGAACCGCCATGAAGAGATCCTGGTACTCTGCTCTGCACTCACTCAGCAGAGATGGCCACTCATTTTGTTGTGACGCCGTTGGCGCTCAGTACACATACTCCAAGTCCTAGTTCTTGAAAGAACCAGGGTTCCAAGAGCAGATTTACCCAATTGACATTTGGAACGTCGTGGGACTCGCTCGAAGGAAGACACCTGTCTCATGGTCGAGACCGGGATGAAATAGGCTATTCGACGCGAGCGCGTCTGGTCGAGGCAATTGCACTGCTAGGACCACCACCACCACCACCACCACCAGATGTGCTTCAACGTAGCGCAGAAGTGACGAGTTCTTCGAGGAAGGGAAGCCCATTGCTGAGCTTCCAGTCCCAAACACTACCTAGTACTCTCGCAGAAATTGGAAACAGGTTTGAATGGCGAAGACAAGGAAGGGTTTCTGACCTTCATGCGAGAAATGCTACAGTGACGACCAGAGGACCGCAAGACCGCAAAGCAGCTACTGGAAGACACACGGCTAAACAGCTGAGCCACCTCATCCGCAATGAACTGGCAGAACACCACAACAACACAATTACAGCGCACTCAAAACCTCTCAACAGTTGTACGGAGCACCCGTACAACACTGCTGACTACTCTCCGCCGTTCCCTGACAACAAACCCCCTTATACTTCGTCTGTCCGGACTCCTGAGCACAATACGTGTCCCATTTCACATCATCCGATCTTTGAATATTTGGGTTGAAACACTGCTAAATCATCAGCCATCTCCCTTTCAAGGGCTTTAGATCTTTGTACTCACGACACCATAACTCGGCCCCTCACCACTTAGCAATTTGTTCACGACCCGATAGACTCCAAGACCATTACGATTGCAGACTGCTTGCGTCAAGGTCTCGTCGGAGCCATTTGCATCGTCTATGTTTTCAGTGCAGAGACAGAAAGATGTGTCGATGTCGTCTTGTCTTTTGAGCACACGGAGAGGGCTGAAGTGGCGCTTGAAAATGGACTCGTCTGGGGAGGTGTCGATTGCGAGGACTGGAGAGATCAAGATGCTGCTGCGGAGCTGAATGTTAGCTCAATTCGACGCGTGGACGGGATCTTCTGACCTGGCGAAGAGCATCGCAAAGGGATATGGAGGATACATATTTCCTAGACGGTACGTATGGCTGAAAGCAAGTTGTTTCAGGTAGAAGAAATTCAGAGGGAGAGAAGACCCATGCGTCTAAATGAATCCCAAAGATCTGTAGTGCTGAATTTTACATTGTTGGTCTGAACTGCTATTTCCGCTATCACAAACCTCTGAACTCGGCAATCAAATCGCAATCGTTGCGATTTAGGGCTATCATGGAATCAGAGCAGTGGTTCTTGAAGCTTGAAGCCCTGGTCAGGGATTTATAGCCTCACGACAGGCACTATCGCGTAGGCTTGGAGTTGGAAAGATTGCCAAGAAAGGCATATAGGGAAAAAGAGGCCAATAAGGTTGGAATTAAGATTGGAGGACGATATAACATGCATTTCCATAGAGAGTCCCCTCCTATTTGTCCTCTATTACCTTTCTTGAGCTTCTGGATGTGCGTCACTTCCCTTTTCCAAGCCAGCTGCAGGTGTCGAACGTGGCATCGATGACCATTCCCACTTGTCTGATGTCTTGAGTTTCCTCGCGCTCGAGACATGAAGATGCTTTTGATGTGTATAAGTTGCTAGAATTCCTTGAACAGACCTCTTAAATCGACTCCAGTTTCTGCTGTCAATTTGGGAGGCGGAAGAGGTACTTGCACCATCCGAACTGCTTCTTGAGTGGCTTCGGGTAAGATCTGCCTCGAGCCAACTACAATTTTGGAAGATATTGGCATGCGAATGTAAGGCCTGCGCAAGAGGTCATCGCCCGGCTCTTGGAAGCGCGCGATCCAGGTGACTGCGGCTTGGACGATGGCGGGATGGTAGAAGTTTTCAGGAGGAATCACAACACGCCATGGTTGTGAGTTCTTCTTCGTCTCGAGATCCTCAGGGTAGCGGCGAATGTAATGAGTGACCTCTTCTAGGAAGCATTGAGTATGCAGTGGCCAGTGCCGACCATTCGGCAGGCACGACAGAGGAGCGTAGGTCACAACTTCTTTGTGCTCTTCCATAACAAGATCAATCAGTCTGTCGCGCTGTTTGCGTAGTTGTCGCGCGCGATCCTCATCGCGCAGGACGCATGCCAATTGCTGAGCGTAACGTATCAGCTCATCGGCTGCTTTCGGCGTCAAGATAGAAGGATGCGCAAGGGCATTCCTTAAGGGTGTCACTGCCATGATAGCGTTGTTGACGGTTCGCGGAGGCATGTCACATATCGCCTTACACTTCGGCGCGCGCGAGCGACCGCAGATGAATTCTTTCTGGAATATGTCACCCAGCTCGGTGCGACTAAATCGGACCTGGAAAGGACCGAATTTATAGTACCACTGCTGGAAGTCAGGCCAATAATCTCGCAACGCATGCCAGAGTGAGTCGCGAGCGAGGCGGTGTGCTGCATGCAGTATCTTGAGCACTTTGTTGAAGCGGACATATGCGCGACCGGTGGGTGTCTGATAGAAGGACGCATCATCCAGCCTGGTTTGCCTACAGAGATCATTCCTCTCTCCGAGATGATACTCGAGCTTGAAGTCGGTGCAAAGAACACAGGAGCAAGGTAGCCGCGCCGCAGCACATCCCCACCCGTCGGAGTCATCGCTACGACAGTAGAAACCCGTCTCATTGCATTCAATCTGTGCCGGAGTCGACACAGCTTCCGATAGTAACTCTTGATTGTCGATCTCTGAAGTCGACTCCTCCTGCGTATGGTCGAGAGTGTCCAGATTCTTCTTTTTGGTTGGAGGTTTAGGCGTCCTAATGGCCTGACGCCGAGTCGAGGACTCAGTAGGCCGCACGTAGTTTTTCGTGCCGATGGTGGGTGCCGCGGTCGGACTTGAACTGGCGTAGTATGAAGACGTGCGAGCATACAGCAGATCGTAGTACAGTTATGCGAATTTATCACATTCTGCTGATATAGCCTGTATTTCCTTACGCAGCTCATCATTCTCAGCTTGGAGCTCGCGCTCCGCGACACTGAAGATGTATCTCCCGACCTTCATGGTGAAAAGTCGAGATAGAGATAGACGCGAGGACTGAGATCGCTGATCGAGTGTCAGCCGATGAAGAAGAGAAATGTAAGATGTCGAAGGAAGAAAAGTTATACTACGCGCTAGTAAAAGCCAAATCTGTGCATGTGAATGGTCAGCATGAGCGCGAGCGAACGAGTGCACTTAGGCAGCCCACTGGGTTGCATCATACTCACAACTTACAGTCATATTGACTAGTATCCAGTAGCTACTGCAACATTTGCTTCCAGGCGATATCGTTTATTTTGCTTTCACGCCCACGAAGAAGTGATGTGCAATTAGAATGCCCATCTGTACTGCGCTTCGGAAGGAGCTGTTTTCAGATACTGGCGGATAGCCGGGCGCTTATGTATAGCATATGATAAGGTCTCCATGGTCTTAAGGCTTGTGATGTTAGTCGGCAAAGAATGAGAATTTAGCGAAATATGCGCCAGCCGATCCATGATGCAACCTTCTTGTAGTCAGCAAAAGATGCATGTCTCGCACTTCTCTTTTCTCCGATCCATAGTGTCAGTTCTATTCATTCAGCTGTCTTATTGTGAATTTTGCCTGACTGAGCTGTCCAGAGCAAGATCCCAATCCAGTACCATGCCACTACTCATGTTGATTGTCACTCTCTTCGAGGACTTTGGAAGTCCAAAAGCAGACTTCTTGGCTGAGCAAGCACCGCAATGCGGAAGACTAGCTGGGCCGGACTTTGGATTGGCTAACTTGCGATGGACATATCCATAGGACCCAGCAGGCGTGGAGGGCGAATGTGGTTCCTCTGAATCCAGGTACGGGGCGCTTCGACGTGTACTCCGGAATACTGTCTTGTCAATCTCAATGGCTGTTCGATCCTCAAACCCGTTCCACAGAGTACGAGATGGGCGTGCGGAGGTAGATGAGCCATTGTGTTGTTGTTGCGTGGTTCTTCCTTCCAGTTCACGGGCAGCGGTGGGCAGGAACCTTGAAGTGCGGCGCCTACTCCATTAATGGAAGCGCCTTCAATATTTGATGGGCAGGTGTTGAAAGTGGTTACCCATAGTATCGTACCTGTATCGAGCGAGTCTTGTTCGTATGACCATCACTTGCAGTCTTGACCATGTAGCAATTTGACATAACGTCTTGATGTTATCACACTACACCCTTCCGGTTTCCGATATCAATCCTCGTTGCTATCACATGAAAGTCAACATGGTCTGACCCCGGTACGATGTGAAAACGATAACGACCGGAGCTACGTCCGTACGAGTTACATCTCCAAACTTCAGTCCAACTGTGGATCCTGCATCAGTACGGCACATGAAAGTATTGTTGCCTTGTTTGACATGATAGCAACTATGCCCTCTCCATTGATATATTATCACTCAATGATTGAGCATAGCTCACATCAAGATCACAGAACCAAGCCAAAATGATCAATTCCTCGCCGGCCGAATATGCGTTCATACGCGTCTGTATCTTTGGCCTACAAGCGATCACGCCTCTCAGCATTAGCTATACAGCCTACTATACCCTACGATGGGTGAAGAGGCGAAGTGACTGGCCTGTTCTTCCTCTGGCTCTCACGGCATGGTGCGCCGCCGAGACCCTCTTCTACTTCGCAGTACAACTTCCTCTGCAATACCAGATTCAGAAGGAAGCCATACATCCACCATTACTATCGAAGTCGAGACGAAGTCAGCTCTTCGAAAGAGTCGTAAGAGACGTCAGTCCAGCAGATCTTGAACGGCACATTCGACGGTGGTTCAGAGGTGCTCCTTTGTCAAGCATTGGTCGTGAAGGGGTCAAAGACTGGCTGGCCTGGGCATTCTTTGAGGGCCGCATAGACAAAGATGGTGCTGAAGATGAGCTGGAGCAGTACACCAGTCATTTTGAACACATTTTGGACACGACCTTTGCAGCTGGCTATGGGACTGCAGTGCCGATAAGATTGACTCTGGACAAGGTCGACTTCAGCACCAGGAGCTTGGCATGGTACCTTTGCGTTGGCTTTGTGGATTTTCTGGTGTACAATCGCCTCTGCTGGAATGGTTTTCAGCACTATCGACAGCCCCTCGGTCGTTTCTTTGGCCTCTTTCCATTGCGACCAATTGCCCTCACGGCGAAGCAAACTTCTCCAGTTAAGCACTTGACGTATTGGCATCGTCCACACACTGCGAAGGATCGTCTTCCAGTACTCTTTATACACGGTATTGGTATTGGTCTATATCCTTACGTCAACTTCCTGAGGGACCTGCTACGACATGTGGATGATGGGCACGATCCAAATGCAGGCCAAGGTCAAATCGGCATCCTCGCTCTGGAAATCATGCCGGTCTCGTTTCGACTTACACACTCCGCCCTGTCAAAGCAGGAAATGTGTGATGAGATCAACAAAGTGTTGCAGCACCATGACTGGGATAGATGTGTGCTCGTCAGCCATAGCTACGGCACAATCATCGCCACTCACATGCTACACACTGAAGTTCTCCAGCCCAAGATTGCATCGGTCTTACTCATCGATCCGGTCTGCTTCCTACTCCATCAGCCGGACGTGGCATACAACTTTACGGTTCGCAAGCCGACTCATGCCAACGAGTGGCAACTCTGGTATTTTGCTTCTCAGGATCCTGGTGTGGCGCATACTCTTGGTCGCAGATTCTTTTGGTCCGAGAATGTGCTCTGGCTTGATGACTTATACCCATTGATGCAGGAGTATGGTATGCGGATGACAGTCAGCCTAGCTGGACGCGACTTGATCGTGAAGACGGATACTGTTGGGCGGTATCTTGCAGGCGCAAAGCCTCGGAAGGATGGGAAGTGGGATGACGACTGGACGGAGAAGAAATGGACTGGCGAGGGGCTCGAGGTCATCTGGAATGAAGATACAGATCACGCTCAGGTCTTTGACTCGGCAAAGAAGCGCGCAAGACTAGTCAGGGCAGTGAGGAAGTATTGCGAGCTGGAATGAGCGAGTATTTGCCCGAGTTCTTCGAGGCATCCTTGGCCTCACATGCATAGCTCGAATTCTACCCAATCTTGTGACGTAGCTTTGCAAACCGAGTCTCCGCGACATACCTACCTCAGACACCTCAGTCCTTGCCACCTTGACATAAACACCGCACTACTTCCTACCCCTCAGCAGGTAAGTCGTCTAGCAGTCGAGGTTCCGGTCGACTGTTTCCTGATGATATGCAGACACAAACATGGCTTCAGCTGCCACTCGCACGTTCGCCATAGCAGAGCTGGCCGAGCAGATTCTTCTCGCCACGTTCGACGAGGGAGATCCGGCAGAAGCCATGGCGACACTGCTTCGCGCTCGCCGCCTTTCGCGGTCCCTAAAAGCGTTGATCGACTCTTCTCCCTCTCTGCGACTCGCTCTATGGTTAGAGCGTCCACCATCGGACCACAATTGCGAGCACAATTCGTTCGTCATCACGTCTGGCCCGCAAGAATTGCGCCATCACTTGAGCAACGGCATCTCTCTCCAGGTGCACATGTCACACTCGTGCCTCGTAGGCATGACGTTCATCTTCACTGGAATCGGAGAACCGCAGGTCGACCCTGAAGGTCTTTGGCTCAAGATGTATGCCTTTCGCAAAACCGCGCCCAGCAAGCGGGACACGGCGGTGAGCTTGATGTATGAGAAAGAGGAAATTGGTCCAAATGGTTGCAAGATGTGGGAGCGCAGGATGGAACTGCCGGCTAGGAATATGGTAGATATGACGTTTGGTGACATGCTGGATCTGGCGAGGGAGGGCAGGTTGGAGGAGCATTGGAGTGTGAAGAATCAGCTGCGGATGATGCAAGATTGCCTCCTGAATGACTTGAGATGATCAACATGCGTCTGGGTATCAAGAAAGTGTTTGAGGCAGCACGGGGACAGCAGCTTTCAGAGAGCATGCTTCGCGTTATAGTCAGGGCTGAGGAAAGGAGACTATATCGACCGGCCCCAGGAGGGCTTGGAGCATTGAGCGACGAATGAAGAACTTTTCTGCCATCGACCTGCTGTCTTTTCTTGCTTCTTCGCAGCTGCCATCTCCTCCTCTCATTCAATTTGGCGCTCCTTCCCTTCAAGTACGCGACCCGAACACGAGCCGTGACGTAGAAAGCAAACGGGAACGGCTTCAACCTCTCGCGCACAGGTTCGAACTATGAGCCTGTCGAGACCCACAGGCGACGACTTAACCGCACCCAAGATTCAAATCGTAGAAAGCGTTGCTACTGCTCGACCACCCACAGCCCTTCAACGCTCAAGCACTTTGCCCGACAGAACTGCATAGAGACACAGCCTGATCGTCCTACGACGGCGCCGACTCGATTTTTAAAAGCCTCCCATCACCACTCGACAGTCAGTCTCGAATCGGGTCGCATGTGGTATTAGCGCTGACGAATCATAGCATTCAATCACCATGGTCACGCCAAATGCCGACCGCACTTTCGCTATCCCAGAGCTGGTCGAAGCCATCTTGGTCGCGGCCATCGATCAGAACGAGCCAGCTGCGACGACCGCAATATTACTTCGCGCCCGTCGGGTCTCCAAGATTTTCAAAGCTACCATCGACGGGACGATTGAGTTGCGAACCGCTCAATGGCTCATCCAACCCACTCGCGCACAAGTCAAGGACGATGCTCCAAACCCTTTCGTCGTCAGCCCCGCAAGCCCTGGGAGCCCACCACACCGCCTGAGCAATGGCAATACCGTCCATGTCGTCTGTCACAACAATGGCGGTACTGCGAAGTACTTGGTGTTCACATTCTCTGGCACCCAGGAGCCGCAGATTCCAACTGGAATCTGGCGCAATATGTTCGCTTTTCCGAAGACAGACGCCATGGCCGCGGACAAGACCATCTCGGACGTCGGAGTCTCTTGGAAGAAGGCTGGCGTGGCTAACGTCAAGTGCGTCCGTCAGATGCCGATTCCGAACTGGGGGCTGACGAATAAGACGTTTGGCGAGCTCATCGAGATTGCGTTGCATGGACCGACGCAAGAGACTCCTTATGCTTGAAGGATTTCGATGGGAAAGTCGCTGTTGTGCAGCTTGATGGCGAAGCGATTTGTGCAAGATTGGCGTTTATTGGTGAAGGATGATACCCCGGGTTAGCGATGGGATGTTCACATACGATGAAAGAGCTGGGTCTCTTTCGGAAGCATGGCGTTGTTTTATGGTGCTGATGTTCAGTCTCATTGATTTGGATTTGTTGTCGACTGAGGACGAGGCCGTGTGAGAGCTATACCAACCAACCTTCCTTACGCACTTGACTGATGGAGGAGCTGGCTCTCTTTCGGAAGCATGGAGTTGCTGCACGGGACTGGTGTTAAATTTGACGAACTTTGAAAAGTTGCGGGCCAAGGAGCGAAGCGAAGCAGTGTGAGAGCTGTGCGATCCAAGTTGCTTTACTTGCTGGACTATGAATCACTCTTCAGCCTGGCATTGTTGTATGCTAAGGAGATCGAAGTCGAGGATCTCAGAGATCTTGCAAACGATGAAGCAAGGCAACGAGGGAGTCAATCATTCAAGTTGCTTTGCTCACCTAGTTGTTGTTCGCTCCTTGGCATGCGAGATTACCGTGATCATCCATTCGATGGCGCTCCTCAATGAGAACACCGTCGTTCTGGAACGTCTGTGAGCGTGAACGAGCACTGTCGACCACACGCCTTATCTCTCTCAGAAGCGTGGGGTCGTTGTATGCTAACGACTTCGAATCTGATGAACTTTGGGTCATTGCTAGTCAAAGAGAGAAAGAGCGTGAGATCCAGGCTACTCAAGCGACCAAATTCATCTGGCTGCTTCCAACTCATCATCATAAACGAGTACCGTGACCATTTGATCGCCGGCCCGTTCAGATGAGAAGGTCGCCACTGCGGAGATTCGTAAAGGTGCTGGAGCATTGATGGACCACAGATACTGTGCTTTCCCAGCCATTGAGGGGGATCATGGATCATTTTTTTCTGATATGTTCTTAATCATGATGGGAAATTGTCGTGATTTAGTCGCTGTTGCGATGGAACGAGTATGTACCTCCGTCAAGGAGTTTTATTCTCCACGACAATGCCAAGTCTTGCTTACACAGCATCTGAGAGCGCACGTGACTCCGTCAGTCTCATCGACCAATGAGGAACGGCGCCAGATATTTCCTTGGCGCCTCACCTTCACATCCTCGAGCGCCCCTACTTCACACTGCGAACATATTACCTATCTGAGGATGATTCCGCTACGCGTCTCGCAGACATCTCGACCACGCTTATGATGTAGAACATAATAAAAATTACCAAGCCATCGACACAGGCCGCGTCGCTTAGCCTGGAATGCAGGAACAATGAAATGCATTGGCCTTGCTTCACGTGCGGCACAAGGTCACAATCAGCGGCATGTCTATCGTGGATCGATCTTGTGAGAAGTGATGGCTTGGTCATCCAATGCTTACCATCTTTGGCGTGGACTGCCACTGTCTTCACGACGTGGATTACGGGAAGAGGGATAGCGGCTAAGAGAAGGCGCGAATGCATCTAATGGCACTCACTTGTCATGGCCTGGCCTTAAGATCATCCACAGCGAGCTTGATATCGACTGCAGTATCTTCATCACACACATCGAGTCCTGCGACAGGCTCCAATTCCAACGCAACCTCAGTCTACACATTCAACGGAGCTGCACAGACAAATTTGGCAGTCTACTGGGGTGCAAGTCCAGCCACAACGAATGGCGGTCTGCTCACGCTGTGCCGGAATCCTAATGTGGATATTATCATCATTGCCTTCCTCGGGGCTTATTTTGGACCGAATGGCTACCCAACGCTCAAGATAGGTGGTCACGCTTGCCGAGCGGCAACGACAGCGCAACGAGCCACAGCTCCGGGCCTTGTCAATTGTACGGCGATGGCACCTGTCATCACTGAATGTCAACGGATCGGAAAGCCTATCTTACTGAGCATGGGAGGCTCGATGAGTACATCTAATTTCAGCTCTGCTTCTCAGGCCACGGAATTTGCTTCGACCCTCTGGGCACTCTTTGGAGCAGATCTAACTAATGCTACCACACGACCCATTCGTCCCTTTGGTACCGACGTAGTTCTCGATGGCTTTGATATAGATGCGGAGAATGACATGCCAGACCACTACGGAACGTTTGCCTCAGCTCTCAGAGCGAAGTACGCCACGAACGTCAGCAAGCCATACTACCTGTCAGGATCACCCCACTGTCCTATACCTGACCAAAGTCTGCCACTAGATGCTATGCTCCAGTTCGACTGGGTTTGGCTCAGATTTTACAACGCTATGAGATGCAACATCAACAGCGCTGGTTTCCTAGGCTCTCTCTCAGCCTGGTCGAAGCGGCTGTACGTCAATGGCACAACCGGACCACGTCTCTTCACCGGTGTCGCAGCCTCCAACTTGACAGGCAGTGGCAACGTGCTGGGCGCGGACTTGAATACTTACATCAGCCAAATCAACCTCACCAACATCACGAATTTTGGCGGACTGATGCTGTGGGATGGAAGCCTCGCATTGAAGAATGACACCAATGGAGTTGATTATCTGACGTATGCGAAGACCTCGCTTGTCAATTTGACTAAATCGGCAACCTACTGGACTTTCTTTCACGACATTTTCGCTAAGAAGCAGTAATTTCATCAATCATCTGCTGGTAAACGAGACCGCCTGCGGCATGTTTTACCACAGGGGCTGTTCAAGCAGACATCTTTTGACTAGATCCCGCCAATTTCTAAACCTCTTTTGTCCAATCTTGTTTAGTGCTCCACTCCAGGTTTCCCATACATACCGGGTCACTCGAGATGACGTTGTTCTGGAGTACACGGAATGCTTCTTCCACTGTCGACATTACTGTCGCGCTGTCCGCCTCTCGCATCGCATCACCCATCGTCGGTCAAGGGAGCGCCGACAAACGCCTCACAAAGCGGAGATGCTCCGGACCGTGGTTCTGAACATTAATGCATTGTTACCAAGGATTATACGAGCAATGGAGAAATCTGGCGTGAGTATTGTCCAGATCACGGCCTGACCGCAATTACAATCAGCCAGTTGGAGAGAACAATGTTATTGTATGACAAGACAATAGAGAATCGAATTCGACAAGAGAAGCAGACAAAGAAAGTAACCAGCAATTTTCACAATGATATTGTCCTCCAATAGCGACGATGATCACATATATTAAGGACATGAAGAGCACAGATTGATGCTCAGACACCAACATCACCAGAGTCCAACAGCTTACGCAGGCCGTAAGCATACCACAACTTCACGCTCTCTCCGTCAAACAAGCACACCTAAGCTACGTTCCTCTGGAAGGAACCGGCATCAGAAAAACTTCTACAATGGACGAAGGCCACAACGACCAATCCTCAACTCCACCAACACCAACCTCTCCAACCATGCCGGACCCAAATTCCCAGGACCCTCCTTCCCTCGCAAGACTCAACGACCAAATCTCTGAGATCGACAACTTCTGCCCTCTCTTCGCCCAATGGTATCAAGCCTATTCCTGGCAACAGTACTTCGACCAGCACGCTTCGGAACTCGAAAATGCCGACGAAGACTTCAAGCTTCGAATCACGACAACTTCAAACTGTGTAGCCATGATCACGAATCGGCTTGCTCAATGGAATTGTCCGGAGGGAGCGACTGCCTCGTATCTTCGGCTTAGGAGGGAGAAGGAGAGACTGGAGAGGGAGGAGGAGGACGGGAGGAGGGTACTGAAGAGGAAGCGGGAGGATGGCGACGACGGGGAGGATGGGGATGTTGAGATGGAGGAGTAGAGGGGTTTTACTGAGGAGGGGAGGAATTCTTGAGGTCCTTCAGCTTGGGCAATCCTCTTGTTCGATAATCTCAAGTAGCAATTAAGAGCGAAACTAAATTTTTGTAATCAATTCAGCTTTTCACTTTCACATGCATCGTTCCCAATTAGGTTAGACTGCTTTCTTTTTCGTTCTTTAAATTCAACTTCGCTTCGCCTCCTGCATAGAATCTTCTCGCGAACATCGAAGTCGGCGCAATTGACAAGTAAGTCCTTCTTCCAAGCTATACGCCGACGTCGCATACTAACCATGATTGCAGTCAAGATCAAGATGGCGTCCGCCGCTGCCCGCACGTTCGCGATCCCGGAGCTGCTCGAGCAGATTTTGCTCGCTGTGGCTGACACTGAGGAATACGAACCCGACAAAGTCAGATCACTACTCCGCGCCCGTCGCATCTCGCAGACCTTCAAAACCACCATCGACGAATCGCCCGAGCTGCAACGCGCGCTCTTCCTCCGCCCGCCAGACTATCAGGGAACAAGACTTGTTCACAATAGCTTTGTCATGCGGCGCTTACCACTGCACAAGCTCGTAAGTGGCGGCCGCGTCCAGGTTGCGAAGCGCAGAGGAAATGGCAAGCGTCACTTGTCGTTCCACTTCCATGATAGGGCTGGGCATGAGCTTACGTCCGGATGTTGGTTGCGAATGTACCCTTTCGGAGTGTCAAGCTTGGGATCAATGCATGGCCGGGACATTAGCGAGTCTCCTTGGCAAATTGATCTTGGCTACTCCGCTGGGCCAGGTAAGAGACATTTGCGCACCGCCCGCTTGTCGGGCAGGGAGTTTGTGGGTATGACGTTCGGGCAGCTCCTTGAGGTGGCGAGAGAGGGAAAACTATACTACTGAGGTGTAGACTGGAAGGAGGCACTCTGAGGGAGAGACTAGGGAGTTCCGGGGGAGCGATGGAAAGCTGGTATGCAAGGTGCAGTGAGGATCAGTAACCATCTTTCCATGAGGGCTTCAATGTGCTCATGCAGTGCTCCGCACGGATGCGCCGAACAGGAAATATCGGACGAGGGCAAGGAGATCGGGTCAGTACAATATCGATAGGAGCTCGATCGTGGATGGCGCACGATATGCTGTCTTTGGACTTGCATGCAGTGAGGAGACTAGTGGAATCAAGTAAGGACGGAAATATGCATAAATAAGAATGTAAAATCTTCCCGACAAGTTAAAATTACCAGTTACTGACTTACCTTTCGACTAGACCGCGCCGGGCGGCATTTTATTGTTACCGACCTACCTTGAGAAAGCCCATAACCAAATTGCCTTCCCACTTACCTCATTGTCAATGCACTTAGAAGGGCGGTGCTTATCGCCTCGCAGCAATCGGCACAATCCCAGTCATCTCATCAAAATCCATAGTAGCAAGCACTCTCTCCATAGCAACCTTCAAATCCGGATCCATACCAAAGTCATGTTGAGCAAGCGCATTCCAATCCTCCAGATTCGAGTTCTTCGGCATTTGATCCCAATATTCTCGTAGCTTCTTAGCACTGGGATCATCGATCTTCTGAACGAAGTATACCCTGAGGTACTTATCAATGACATAGAGTTGTCCGGGCATAAGAGCTTGTAGAAGGTCTTGTGGGTTCCAGGTGCTGTCATCAGATCTGAGTTCTCCGAGATTCCGAGGGAAGTGTAGTGCGAATCGGCCAAGTTGGGAGACGGCGAAGTCCCAGTAGGATTTCTGGAAGAGTCGCGAGATGTGCAAGAAGGAGATTGTCCAGTATATGCCGCCTGGTGGCAATTTGGCCATACACGCGCAGTCAACATTCATTTCGGCGTAGTGATTGACCATGATGTTATTGGGCCAGTCCATCATGACCACGCGATAGTTGATGCCAGATGGAACGTTGTTATGGGCGTAGTACCAGCCATTGCTATTCTCCAAGTCGAAGAAGGGGTCGAGATCGAGAATGCCACCGAAGAGGTATTTCTCGATCTCGAAGCCGATCTCGTTGGACTTTGAGTCGCCTATGAAAGCGTTCGGGTTCGGGCAGGGCATTCCTGAATTGGCCAGTGCTCCGGCGTGTGCGAGTTCGTGGACGATCGTTGTTGCGATGCGAAGACATAGAATCTGGAAGGCGATCGGGTCTTCGGCTTCCGTTGTCGCATTGATCCGGTTGAGAAATTCCTGGTTGAGGACAATGTGAGCTCCGCGACCAGGCATTGTGAAAAGAGTTCGTTTCGTTCTCCAGCACAGACCATTGACACCTTCAGCTAACTCGTCGAAGATTATGGTGAGTGCATTCGCAAGGTCTTCCAACTTCATAACGGTCTCCCATTTCTCTGCATCTGTTAGCGTTCCCTTTGGAGCAGGATATGCTTCCGATGGATAGACGACGGGTGTACTTACCAATAGAGCATGCCAGAAAGGAAGTGCTAGATCTACTAGCAGTGTTGTAAAGTTCAGCACGAGTGCTGGAAGCTGTCCGCCACGCCATAGTTGATTCAAAAGAGAAGTCAGAGGTGTAACAGTCCCAAGATCTCCAGCCGGAAGGTTGTACAGCTTTTCTTGAAAGTGGTACCTGTCCGGTTGTATACTATCCTTGAGAGACAATGGGAAGCGATGCTGAGAACAGGGCACTTGGCCATCGTCTGTAGGGTGTCCAAGGTTGAAAGGCTCGGTGGTGCCAGTAGGCATACTTGGTTGGAATTGGTTCTGCATGTTGTCAGTCGGGGATGCTGACCAGCAGCAGATGGTGATCGCAGGGAGTGCCAAGTCCAGAGTAGTGCCTTACTTCTGTCAGCGCTTGACTGTCTCCAGGACAGTGTTCGACAGAGGGTTAGCACAACTTGGAACTCTGCACACGATGCGATACAGCAAGAGAAGGAAGGAGGCAACATGTCTTGCTCATATAGGTCGCGTGGGACAATCGCATTGAGACAGACGAGATTTTTGTTGAAAGGACAAAGAGAGGTCCTTTGTCAGAGAGTAAAGGGACCGGACAAGAGCATTGTTGACGTCCGCTCTTTGTCCTACCCGCATTGTTGAACTTGGCTTCTGCTCGCCACAGGGCCAGGTGGTGGACGGACGGATGTGATGTCGAAATTGAGGGCCAGGAGGAGCGCAGATGAAGGCCATGATTTGGTCGAACACGCCTTTTGCTGGGAGATGACCAGGACATTCCAGCAATGAGGATGCGACGGATTCAAACGCCTTCGTCCTCCTGCAGTAGTACTGAAAGTATCATTTGCCAGGCCAAGAGGAATCTCCTTATCAAGTCATTTCCATCATCTGGATGTCGCCGTCGCAGCACTTCTGGATGCATGAGTATCGGTTCAGATCTCACGATTAGGGAGAGCTTTCGGAATGTGTTGCCGTCCCAAGGGCCAGATGCTTGCTCGTGTTCGGCATCAGGCGACTTTCCGAGCAGAATGATAGACTTCGCAACCGTACCAGGTCTTCGGCCACCGAAGAGAAGCTCCCGAACTTCTGGGATTGACTTTCATACAGACTCCTGATATTGCTGTCGCATAGCTGTCGTGTCAGCACCAACACCGTTCACAAAGAAATGCCTTCCCCGATGAGATTTCGCTTTCGTTCCTGCGTCTGCTGGCGTGTCAAGCTGATGCTGAAACTCAGCCTTGCCGGCTGTACTCGGATCTGCCGGTAGCCATTGATGAACACCACGTTTCTGTGTCCTAACAATGATCTGACTTTTGGAAGTTGATGATGCGTCTCAACTGTCATTTCGATCTTGAAAAGATGTGAAGCAGGGGTACTTGGTCTTGTCCTGGAGGATCTACAATCTCCGACGAATAGCCTGGACGGTGGTCAGGAACAGCAGGGATGAGTGTTCTGCGTATCACGCTCAGCGCAGTTGATTACATTACGTAATACTGCATTATCAGGAGCGTTCAACTGAATAAGTAA
>KZ107003.1:927-29264 GCA_000504365.2 Pseudocercospora pini-densiflorae CBS 125139
ATTAATCTAGTATATAGTACTAGGTTCTATTATAACTATATATTTAGTATTTAAAGTACTACTAGATTCTTATACTAGGCTTATAGATTTTAGCTATATATAGGCTACTATACTATCGTAGGCCTTATCTAAGTACTTTATTAGCGTCTAAAGTATAGGTAAAGTAAAGAATAATTAATAAGGTTAGTTTACTATTCGCCCTAGTTTTAACTAGCTAGCTAATATAGATAATCGCTCTATTTAGTATAGCTATACTATTCTATAGAAGGATTTCCTTAATAGCTTTTTACTTATCTACTATATATATACTAATTATACGTATTAGTATACTATAGATAACTAATAGGTAGGTATAGATAATAATAATAGTTCCTAAGCCTAGTCTATTTAAAAATAGTACTAATTATTATATAAATTACTCTCTCTCTATATAGCTATTAAAGTATAGTTCTAGGTCGCCTAATAGTAGTTATTTAGCTACTACTACTTATACTAAGACTCCCTAGTTTTAGGCGTTCTTATTAATTAGAGAGAGTATTTTATATAGTTCTTTATTAGTTATCTAGAGGGCTCTCTATATTACTAGATTAGATATTTAAATTCGTAGAAAGTATACTAATAATTATTTATTTATTCTTCCCTCTTAGCCGAGGTTTAAGCTCTATAAAGAGAGGACTATCTTCTATATAGCTTAAGTAGATTTATAGACTACGAGGATATTACTATAAGGGCTAGTCTATATATAGTAGAGAGTTTCCTTTCCTATTACTACTAAAGTAATTATTCTTACTTAAATATTATATAGTATTTTACTAATATCGTTTATCGCGTAGTTATTTACTTAGGATATATAGTTTAGATAAAGCTCTACTAGTTTATTTAGTATTTAAAGCGCGTCTTACTTAGTTAGTCTATTCTTTCCTAGCTCGTCCTTTAACTATACTCTAAGGTCGTAGTAGTACTTCGTAATAATAATTATATTATCTAATAATAGGATAGTATAGTATAGTTTTAGTATTATTAGTCGCTAGTTTATTTTAATTAGATATATCGCGGGACTTATTTTAGCGATAGCGAGGTAGCGCCTCGTCGTATTACGAAAATATTAGTACTAGCGGAATCGTTACGTCGTAGCGGTTCAACTAATGTGTGTTTCTATGTAGTATGGAATATCTTGTTGCGGAAGTTTTTTGTGTGCGGAGGCCAATGCATGAATTTCATCTGCTATAGATCTGCATTTGCTTTTGCCAAAAGTCGCGTCCTGGAAAGTGCCATCGAAATTTTGCATGAGCCCGTGTACTTTGCATCCATGCTTCAAGGCTGCTTGCATTTGTGAACTTTGCGTATATCATCAACGCGCACCACCATCGTGGGTCTTTTGAGCATCCGCATGTTCTATAGCATCGAAGTGAGGTGCAGAGCCTTTCACGATGGTGTGGCACAGCAGTTATAACAGGCAGGCGCGAATCACAAGCTTCTCCTACAACACAAGCTCCTTACCTTTACAGCATCGTACTCGAGACTCGACGCTGCAGTCACGCGGCAACATCAGAATATCTCGAAGCGTGACTGCAAATAGTGGCGCAATTACATT
Organism: Pseudocercospora pini-densiflorae CBS 125139; assembly: GCA_000504365.2. Lineage (NCBI taxonomy): Eukaryota > Fungi > Ascomycota > Dothideomycetes > Mycosphaerellales > Mycosphaerellaceae > Pseudocercospora > Pseudocercospora pini-densiflorae. Next base: position 2,522 of record KZ107003.1, read on the forward strand.
CACCGCCCACACTGCACAGCACATGACAATATGACCATGGCTCAGCAGTCCCAATTGTCACGTTACCATCCAGCCGTCCTGTCTATAGCAGGCATTGGGGCTGCTTATGGCATCTATACTCTTTACTCGACATACTCTCAAAGACCAGCAGCAACTAGCCTTCACAGAAGTAACGCAGTACATCGGCCACGCAGAGAGAGACCCAACAGACTTGAAAGCTCTGCGCCTACAGCGGATGCGCCACTGGGGATTGTATCGCTCACGAGGAACGGGCACGATTTCGCGATCAATCTCGCAACTACGCAGGTACCTAGCGACAACCAGTTCAGGGCCATGTTCGGCCCAGGCACTGAGGATGTGCGCCACGAAGTGCAGTGTCTGGTGCTTCACACTGTCCTCTTTGCCCTAGCGAACGCCAGGCGTGACTCCGAGACATGGTCCATAGCAGAAGACTTTGGACTGGGAGATTTGCTATCTGCTTTGCACACCAGACAACGCAGTCGAGAGGAGATCTTACGCGCAGCTTGGGACGTTCGAAGAGTAATGAATCTAGATACTCTGGCACCCGAGCAGATCGACCACGAAGTCGATTTTCTTTTAGCAGCTCCTCTACGGTCCACAGGTACTGCCTCTGGCTCTGGATCTAGCTCAGAATCTGATGCGAGAAACTCTCCTCCTGCGGAAACTGAAGATCTGGACGCGATGAGTTCGGCGAATCGAGAACCCAGCCAAGGCCTACGCGGAATGCTGTATTACATTGCTGAAGACAACGCAAAACGAAATGCCTACGAGCATCGAGGGATACATTGCGAAGAGTGTGGCATTCATCCCATAACTGGTGTTCGCTGGCATTGCCTAAATTGTCCCGACTACGATCTTTGCTCCACTTGTGAGACCCATACAAGACATCCGAAGACTCACGTGTTCGCAAAGATCAAGATTCCTCTGCCACTTCTCTCGCAGCCTACAAAAGAATACAGAATCTGGTACCCTGGTGATCCGAGAAGAGTGCATTCATCTCTGGATCCTCTCATGAGGAAGCGGCTTGGTAGCGAGCATGATTTCGAGGAGCCTCAGATGGATGCCCTGTACGACCAGTTCCTGACTATCGCCAACGTGCCGTGGGAAACTGATCCCTGCAAAGTGCGAGCTGCCATTGATCGAAGGGCATTCAATAAGGCTTTAACATCCGAGCGCTGGCCTGGAGGATTTGCTACAAATGCAATGTTTGACAGGATGTTCGCTTTCTACGACACAGACAGCAACGGAATTGTCGGCTTCGATGAGTTCCTGAGCGGCATGGCTTATCTACGAGGGCCTAGACGATATGCAACTCTGGGTCGGACGCTCCAGGGCTACGATGTTGACGGCGATGGCTATGTGGATCGGAAAGACTTCCTGCGATTGCTGCATGCCAAGTACATTATTCAGAAGCAGCTGGTTAATGACTCGATTGACGCGCAGCAAATGGAGTTGACACAGTCGAGCATGGAAACGCTGCGAACTAGTCAACCTATCAGCAGTATTTTCACGCAGGAAGAAATCCCACCGGGCGAGACAAGGCGACCTCGGGGGAAAGAGCCTGATGTACATGGCGACATGCAGCCATTACCAACCACGAAAGCTTTGCTGGATGAAGACGATCCATTTACGACCAGCGTAGTTCCTGCAGCCCACGAGAGATCACGGAGCCAGCTATCGCGCTTTGAGGACTTGATAACTGGAATTGACCGCACAGGAGAATCTACGCTTGAGCTCACACCTTCTTACGAGAATCCCAGTGCCCCGAACACCCATCCATCGAGCAATGATGCCGCTTTGAGTCAGGTCCTTGACATTCCAAGACTATTTCCAGATCATGAGTACGAGATCGAAGAAGCTTATATGCAAGATGCTCTGTGGCATGTGGTCGAGCAAGGTTTCAACGATCTTTTGGATCGTCTGTTCAAGGACAAAGAAGAAGAAGATGAGATGATCATGTCCACGCGAGAGGAGAGGGTCAGATGGAGAGAGCAAATCGATGCACAGGCAGCAGCTGATCGCAGCTTCCGTGAACAGCTCATCGCTTCGGCTGCCACTGACCCGCTGATGGCCACGGCGATGGACTCGTACAATGTTGGCGATAACAACAAAGTCCCGCCGCAGCTTCCAGAGCGACAGCCCCGTGCACCGTTTAGTGACCAGCCTGTTCCAACTGACTGGGACGGCCTAACACAACGGGAAGCAGAAATCTCGGATGCTTCATGTGCGTTCCCCGAGCGATTTGACCTCACGCTGATAGAGTTGCTGACCCGAAGACCTGTAGTGGATGACCTCTTGAACGCTACTGGATACAGTATGCGAGATGATGCCAACGACCGCGCGACTGGTCGCAACTCTTCACAATCTGTAAGCTTGGATGCTTGGGATTCGAGTACAGCCGATGAGAAGAGTTCGATATCGGAGTCAGACGGTGCCCAAGATGACTCTTTCGACCCGACACTTCCACAGAACCGACCGACCTCAGAAGGACAAACTCGATCTAAAGTTGATCACGCGGATGAGATCGCGACCGCCGCTGAGCGCAGTCCACCAGTGACGCCTCCTCCCAGCAATCGGCGGCTACAATTTCTATCAGGAATGGATAATCTGGAGCAGGAATTAGACGAACGTGGTGGACCAGGAAGGCTTTCGTACGATGAGATCGAGCGCATCACAGTAGCAGACTCTCGAGGCGAACTGCGAGGACTGGTCAAGTCCTGGTTAGAATGGGCAGCTTTTTAGCCTGTCAACTGCTCACAGGTCTGTACAACTATTCTTTTGCGACTGACTTGGATAGAGAGATACCCATGATGTTTGTACAGCATATGCGCGTTCACTTCATGGCGTTCTGGACCGTGCATCAAGCTTTTCGTGAGAGGCAGAAAATCAATGCCAAGCCCCTTCGTCGGCATGCTTCCAGGCTATGCACTGCAAAGGGCGCAGTCCACAGGCGGCTTCAGACGGCAACGAACAAAACGCAAAATTCTCCACACAACCATCCGCGTCTCGATGTGCGTGCTTCTTGCCTCTGTTTGAAGCTCGCGGTTCCACACCACATCGGGCTAGCGTTAATCAGAACTCTTATGTGGTATTCTGCACCGACATGTTAACGTGCTGCATCGGTCCTCGTTGAGAAGCCTGATTGAAACCATCATGGTAGCAAAATCCGCTCCCTGCAGGCAGTTGTAGTGAACGAATGGCTGACAGCCTAATTACATATACAGTACTCAAGTAGCTCTCAGGATCTACATTGACAACCTCTAGCTCTAGCTTCATGGACAAGGGCTTGCAACCATGCCCACCATCGATCTCAGCCCTATCAGCATACCGAAGCCGACCACTCTTCAGCAAGTCCGGACATCGAAATTGAAAAAGCTCGGTACTGTCCTGTCCGGAATTGATAAGAAGGAACGACAAGGGCGACTTTGGGTCTCAAAAGAGCTCGGCCTTCCTGAAGATGAGCATGACCTAACTTTTCACGGAGGCATCGACAAGGCAATCCATCAATACTGTACCGACAACTATGAGTACTGGAAGTCTGCCTACCCCGACAAGGCAGAAGAAGGTGTATTCGTCCCTGGAGGGTTCGGTGAGAACCTGGTAGCCGACGGCATCAACGAAGATACAATTTGTATAGGAGACCTTGTACGAATTGGCCACAAGCGTCGCTCTCCCGATGACGAGGACGCCCACACATGCATTCTGGAAGTGAGCTTACCTCGACAACCATGCTTCAAGCTGAACCAAAGATTCGGCATCAAGAACTTCGCTCCGAAGACGCACGCGGCGAACAAGACAGGATGGTACTATCGCGTGAAGGAGGAAGGATACATCGAGCCCGGCGTGGAGATTCGAGTCATTCAACGAGATCACCCAAAATGGTCAATAGCACGGCTGCACCACTACGTTCATCGCGACAAAACAGATATGGATGTTGTGCAGGAACTAATAGCAATGGATGTTATTGGCGATGAGTGCAGAAACGTCTTCAAGACTAGATGGAATCAGCGCCTTGAAAGCAGAAAGCCGAATAAAGCTGAGAAGTGGTCACCTTACAAAGTCGTACGAAAAGACAACGAAACATCAAGAATCGTCGCGCTTGAGCTTGAAGCGGTTAACTCTACAGAGAAGGACGTTGCAGTGCCAATGAATAGCTACGCACCGATCCGACTCCCGAATAGCTTGAAAAGAGCTTACTCCATCGTCGAAGGCACCACCAATCGATTCACTCTGGGCATCGCTCGCGACGACAACAGTCGAGGCGGATCAGTCTATATCCATGACAAACTCCACACCGGAGACACAGTCCAAATCGGCGAAATCAAGTGCAGTATGGAAGCTAACGGTATGGCATCCCATGTCATCTGTATAGTCGGAGGTATAGGGATCACAGCTTTCCTAGCCATGATGAAGAGACGAAAGACCACGAATCAGACTTTTGAGCTGCATTATGCTGTAAGAAAGAAAGAAGAAGTTGCATTCAAAGAAAAATTGGATGGGTTTGGGGAGGAGAATGTGCATATTTACAGCAAAGAAGACAATCAACGATTGGATATCGAAACCATCCTCCGAAATCGAGTCTGGAATAGTCAGGTTTTCACTTGTGGTCCGGATCGAATGATCGATGCTGTCATTTCAGCTGGCAAAGCAGCTGGTATGTCTGACGACGAAGTCTTCTACGAAAAGTTCTCGGCTGAGACCGGAGGCGATCCTTTTGAAGCTTCAATCGTGACGAAAGATGATCGGAAGGTCAAGGTGCAAGTTGGGGATAGTCAGACACTTTTGCAGGTCATGAGGGAAGCTGGATTTGATGTTCCGAGTTCTTGTGAGGTGGGTAGTTGTGGGACTTGTAGGATTCGTGTGAGGAAGGGGAGGGTTGAACATAGAGGAACAGGACTCATGGAGGATGAGAAGGAGAAAGAAATGCTGTGTTGTATTAGTCGGGGTGTGGGTGTGATTGAGGTTGAAGATCCTGCTGTCGGTGCTTGAGGATTGGTTGGCATGATGATCTACCAAGTCTTGTGAAGACCAATGGTAAGGATCTGAAAGATGAGCGACAGACGAACAGATGTCTTGGCAAGAAGCAATCCTGAAGTCACGAACCCTGGTCACTCCCAAGCGAAGCGGCAAAGGCGCTGGAAAACAACTGCCGAACTTCAGGTTGATCAGCAAGTCGTCACGTACCTGGATTTATGCTTGTTTACCCCATGGGCACAGAACGTACGCGGGGTCGAATACATGGTACTGCTACTTTGCGTGTCTTCCGTGTGGTTGCCACTAGGTCGCCATACAGCATGGATGAGGCTTTGCTCACTATTGCTGAGAAGACTTCGGCTCTTGACATTGTTACACATGCCGGCTTTCGCTGGAGGTCTTTAAGCAGCTGGATTGTTCGGTGGCCGTGAGAAAATAATATTTTTTTGTGCTACCAGCGAAGGAGTTGGGATTAGTATGGCTTCACATACTGGGCATCTCGTGCAGAGGTATGTATAGCAGACCATGACTCGTTCACTCAAATTGATGTCCCATGCTAACGGTGCTGTGCAGTCACGCAAAAGAAGGCGATGTCCCAGGCACAGTCAATTTAAGAGCTGCTGAAGGCGACGACACAGCGTTTGGCCAGGCTTTGTTCCCGGTACCTGCTGAGGACCCCAATGATCCACTTCAATGGCCTGCGTGGAAGAAAACATCGATTCTGATCATATGCTCGCTATACTCATTCTTTTCAAATACGGCTTTGCTCGGTCCTTCGGTCTACATTGGCATCTATGCTGAGCAGTTCGGGATCACACCGACGAAGGCTTCCGGGCTGATCTCATACCCGAACATCCTGTATGGAGTTGGAACTCTGATCACAGTACCAATGTACTTGAAGTTCGGTAGAAGACCGGTGATGCTGTTGAGCATGGTGGTGTACCTTGCTGGATTGATCGGATGCAGCCGAGCAAATTCGTATGGCGGCTTGATGACTGCCCGATTATTCCATACTCTGTCGAGTGGGGTCTGTGAAGCACTACCTGTGCAGCTGGTCAACGACATCTTCTTCCGTGAGTACTCAAGAAGCATTCCTGGTTGTTGAGGCTGAAGTTAGCAGTGCACGAGCGAGCAACGAAGCTTGGCATCTACACCATATGTCTCTGTCTTGGCTCCACAGGACCATTGTACGCAGGTTACATGCTTGCTGGTGGCAACTCCTGGAGATTGTACTTCTACGTCGAAATCGGTTTCGCTGCAGCTTTACTCATCCTGGCATTTCTGTTCGTCGAAGAGACCTCGTACAAGCGGGACAGCCCGCTTACCCATATGCCCTCACAAGAGCAAGGACGGCGAAGGATCTTTGGCCAAAAGGAGCCTGAGAAAGAAGATGGTCCAACGCATATAGAGCTCCAGACTACGGTGCCTCCCCGGAAGACATTTGTTGAGACGCTCAAGCCATGGTCGACGATCAATCACGACGAGCAATTCTTCCTGACTGCGATTCGATCGTTCACATACTTCCTGGTACCTTCAGTAGTATGGGTGGTGTGCACGTATGGCATCTTCATCGGCTTAGGAGCTCTGGTCTTCAACTACACATTTCCAATCCTGATCACAGCTCCTCCCTACGGCTGGAGCCAGGAGAATTCCGGATTGATCGCTGTCGGCAGTGTCCTGGGTTACTTCCTCGCTGCTCCACTGATCCCATCTTTCGATCGCTTGGCCGCCTACCTCACAAGACGTAACGACGACATCCGAGAAGCTGAAATGAGATTGGGTGTGCTTCTTCCAGCTGCATTTGTGGCTCCTGCAGGTCTCATCGTTTACGGCATGACTGCCGAGGACCAACTCCATTGGGTTGGCTACTTTGCTGGAGTGGCCATGTGCAATTGGGGAGCATGTAAGTGTTTCTGCTTTGTCCAGTCATGGATCGACACGTGGACTAACAGCTTTTGAACAGATTTCTTCTTTACTGGCACCCTCGCGTATGCCGTCGACTCCTACAACGCGAACGTCTCCGAGATGCTCATAGCCATGTGCGTTGGCAAGCAACTGATCTCCTTTGGGTTCGGAGAAAAGCTCTTGGACTGGGTGGCCAAAGATGGGTACGCGGTCATCATCGCAGGCGTATTTTGTGGCGTCTTGTTTGCCAACAATCTGTGCGTCTTCATCTTCATGTTCTTTGGCAAACGCATCAGAAAATTCTTTGCCGGGACTTGGCTTGCTAGGATGCACAAGAAGACCATCAGGGAGATCATGTCGCATTGACCTCCCGAAGTGCGCGGTATATGGCATCGGAGAGTGGTGCTTTCTCGAGATGAGGGAATTGACCACGTAGACAGACGTTGGGTGGCCTCATGCACTGCTAATGTAGTAGCAGACCGTGGTAGCCATAATTACTGCTTATGTTCACTTGTGCACAGGCATGACGCCCAGACCACGGCCTATGCGGTCATTGCTGTGCATGCTTCTTTCAATGCCGATGTTGTATAAAAGTACCAATCTTCGATGAACGCCGCGGTCATCGTCAAAGCTGCGTTCGCCAGGATCTGGCGAGGGCTTGATCAAAGTGGTAGATTTGCGCGTGACCTAATGATAACTTTAGTAGTGCCTGCACGCAGTCGCAGCGCAGTGATGAAGATTGCCGCCTTTCCCGCCTTTTCAATCCAATCTCGATATCACATGCTTGCTATGCTCAATTGCTCTCAAAAGTTGCCTCCCCTTGGTATTATTCACAACCGAGCTTTTCCCAAGAATGCAAACCCGCTTACAGCCGGAAATTGTGGTGGTAGTCATGCAAGTGGTGCAACTCCACATCCTGCAGCTACCTTGCAAAGTATGCCCAAGACGAGCTGTCGCTTATCACAGCTGTGCCTGCACAGCCTGGGTTGAGCCGACAGCTTCCTCCCATGACCGCACGCCTCTTCTTTGGCCGCGACTATCGAGCGCGCCTCGAACCATAATCGTCTGTCGCTCGATATTGAAGCCGTAGATGCCATAAGCGGCAGGATCGAATCGCAGTTCGTTTACAGTCACAAAGCCATGTCTCTCGTACAGTGGCTTGGCAGTGTCGGTGGCTTCGAGGTAGCATTCGATGCCTGCTTCGTCTGCTTCTGCTAGAATATCCTCGAGGAGCATCGTGCCAGCGCCGTGATGCTGATACGTAGGCTGTGTTGCGACCATGCCGATATCTTCGTGAATTAGTTGCAGAACACACTCGTATTCTCAAGTCAGCAGCTTACAGCAGTGTTTCGTGGTTCCCATGTACTCTCTCCGGAGTCTCTCGTTAAGTGCAAACCAATCCCGGTTCATAGGTGCTTCGTCTTCATGCCCAATGTCTGCCGGGCTCTCCAATTCCTCTTCGCTGTAGGTCTTGACTTCGGTCTTGGCCCAGGAAATGATGAGGCCAGAGTCAGCATCTGTGACTTTGCGGAATCTCACATAGTCTGTGTTCGGTCTGCTCCCAGATCTACGTGCAGAAATGGACTTTCTTCTGCGCCTAAGATTCTCCGTCTTGCTCATCGCGGATTGGTATGATCGTATAGCTCGCTCAAAATGTCCAGGTTGGTTATAATCTCTGTAGGAGAGGATGTGGTTCGTCTTCTCATTCTCAAAAGCAAAGAACTCAATGTCGACGAGCCTACGTATGTCTTCATACTTGGCAGAAGTCACTGAGAAGGATCTTGCCCGTGGCTTGCGCCGCGAAGGGACAGATGGAGAGTAGCTATCCAGAATGAGCGGCGACATGATTCTTGATTGTTCTTGAGCTTTCTCTGCCAACGAGGTTGACTGCTTGCTCCTTTAGGACAGTGTGTCGAGGAGGTATATAGCAGATGTTATCGAAGGTCGAGAGAGTCGCTCAAGGTATACAAAGAGGTATAGGTGTTGAATGAGGTTGATGCGTAAGTCCTGCGCATGGTATGGCTCCGGCAAGCAGGCCTTCTTGAAGGCATGGTGAAGGCAGTGGGTCTATATAGTGAGGCCACGGACGCGTGACCCTCGCGAGGACAAACGTCAGCCTCTTGTGAGGTGAGGGAAATGCCTCTTGAGGAGCATCCCACGCAGAATTGCCATCCGCAGGCAAACGTCTGTGTCATCCATCGCGTGTGGACTGCTATTTGCGGTTGGCAAGACTCCACACGCTGCGGAGTACAGCGATGAAAGCGTGGAGGATGCCTGTGAACTGCACACGGGAAGGAAGCACAAGACCAACCATGATCCGCAACTCAGCTAACTTGTACGACGAATGTTTGCGCCCTGTGCCACTAGGCGCTCGCCGAAAGACCGCCTAGCTTGCAACCAGGTCGGCCCGGCTGAGTCTGTACCTTGCCCGGAGTCAGCAAAAATGCTGTGAATGGCCAGAGGAGGTGTCCGCGCCTCCGATGATGCGCAGTGTCGATGGCCGGAGTCCGGAGAGCGCAAGGAACAGAGCAGAGAATGAGTTCAGATCCCGTCACCAGCTGAGGTTGGCGGCTCTGCAACCCCCACGTGAGCCGTTTCCTAGGTATCCGATTCCGATAGAGCCACGAGCTGGAGTGCATGGGTTGGCGGCGATGTCAATAGCGTCTGAGATCTGCGGCGTCTAGGACGACCTGTTTGGACACCACCTTCTGTGCCACGTTCACGGACGCGTCGACGTCTTCACCACCACATAAATTCTCAGTCAGGTGAAGGAGCTGTCGCGTGCTCTGTTGCCATTCTTGTGAGTTTATGTCTTGGTATGATCCCTACTGGATCCCTCAGGCCCGAAGAGGAGCTTCTGCCACCTGCATCTTGTGAACCAATGCCATTCGTGGTCCCCTGTCAGACATTCCTGCTCCCCGCACCTTTCCAGAGAGGGGCATACTGGAACAGGAAGCTGTGTGACGATGATGAGCTGCAACCAGCATGGATGTATGCGAAGAGATGAAGCCAGCAGGCATTGAAATGGGTGAGAGGGGCCTTTGCTGTGGGAGAGCTGCAGGAATCTGTCACATCCAGACTTGAACCCATACATCGAACCACCGACGTGATGGCATCAAGTGCCATTCAGAATCAGATCGCTGCCGGCGCCGTGCCGAACCACGTCTCAAATGTGTGCCCAGTCGGCACAAAGTTCTGGGTTCTGGAGGTGGGATGGTGAGTAACAGGGAAGGAGCATACAAAGACAACTCGGATGCTCATACCACCATTTTCAAAGGCTGGAAGCCGATGAGGGTTTCGTCCTCAGAGGCGGCAATACGTCCCTTAAGAGCACAGAGAACCAGGCCTTTGTGAACAAGAGAAGACAGCTGCCGATGTACTGTGTGCTGATCGAGCATCCAATGTAGGCCCTACCTAGATCGGTTGAGGTAGCGTTCTCTGACGTTACACAGAGAAGGACTCATTTTGTGGGAGACTGGCTGTGGAAAGGACTATCCGACCGTTTGGGGTCCCCAACTTGCGGACGTCTTCACAAGAGTCAAGTATGAACCGCACCACGAGCTCGACGCGGCCATCGAAGCAACAGGCCATAGACTGGAAGACGTGAAGAAGATTATCATTGGTCATCTGCACCTTGACCATGCTGGAGGCCTAGACCTGTTCCTCGATCGTAAAGACATTGAGATATGGGTACACGATCTGGAACTCAGGAGCGCATTCTGGTCGGTAGCAACTGGTGCCGATGTTGGTGTTTACCTTAAGCACTACATGAAGCTCGATTTGTAGGTCATCTTGCATGCTACGGCCTGCATGAGCTGACATTATCCAGAAACTGGAAGACTTTTGACGAAAGAACGCTGGACTTCTGCCAGGGCATCACTCTTCACCACCTGCCTGGCCACACCGATGGCCTCATTGGCATGCAGATTAATATGCCTGAGAGCGGCACATTTCTATTCATTTCCGATCACTGCCATGTGATCGAGAACGTGCGTTGTTCTGCCTGGTAACACGGATAAATGAAGCTGACAAGGAATAGTGGCGCGATGGTATTCCGCAAGGATGGCTAGCTCGTGATCATCCAGCTTGGTTCAGATCGACCCAGCGACTCAAGCATTTGGAAAGAACAACCCGAGGACAAGTCATACCAGGACACGACGAGTTCACGTTCCTGGCTTTGCAGAAGGCGCAGAAAGAGCACGGTGGGTTCTTCACATGATAAGACACCCCACCTCTCATGAACCGGTGGTCCGAGACAGTTCGGTATGTACAGCAGAAATCGAGCAACACTAATGAATGATGCATCCCGCTCATGTCTCTGTTGCACCAGAGACGTTCTGATTGCAACTATGCCTTAATCCAGGCACAGAATGCGGTAGGCCAGGCATCTTTAGACCGTGCTATCCTGTCCAGCGTCTGTCTCATGAAGCGCGAGAGTTTCCCAGCGTGCCCCAGCACTGAAAGTGTGGCGCCACAGACAAGCCGTAGAAGCGATTCCACGTGGGGGCTTCTCGCTTGGCGGGAGTTGATGATGCAGGTACCACTGTTCGCGGGCGACCATCAAGGTGTCCAATCGTCTTCCAGAGCCCGGCAGCCTGGGAAGCTGATGTGCAAGACGTTTGGCTTCCAGATCTCTGTGGAGTGCGGCTTGAAGGATGAGCTCGTGATGAGCCTCATCATCAGCAGCTTCCAGCTTTCTCCTTTCTGTGGTTGTTCATGAAATGCCGAAAACACCATTTAGACCATGGCCTAAGATTCTCTTATCGGACTGAGCCTCCAAAAAGCAGTCTTAGCGTTGTCATCTATGAGAAACGGTCATGCGATTGCATTCACTGATAACGATAATTTACTCTCAGCCTCGCGTTGCTTCGCCACATAGCATCATTATCACAACTCCTGCTGTACGATCTGACGCCTTGGTCTTGTGCACATGAAGACAAGCAAAAGACGAGTCATGCTCTGGACCCGAACGCAACCATCAGGACCACAATCATCCTCTCGGAGCACTTACCGCTGCATCCTTTGCTGAAGCCTTGTGATCTACTCAGACGGCTCACATCGGCATACATCTCATGCACCTAAGCGAACGCGCTTGTCTCGTCTACATACATCCGAGATACTCAAGTACGAGTCAGAGATGCTTTTCCTGATTTTGCTTGAAGACGATCAGCATCCCACGCACTTGGCGGTATAGAGTTTTGCTTCATGACGTATTAGGAAGGAGGAGCAAGGAGGCAGCGGAGAAACGGTGGAGAGTGTGGTTGATGTATTTGTGAAGAAGCTGGGGAAGAAGATGGTTCATTAGCAGTAGAGTCGTGAAGACGTAGCATTCGTAAGTACAGGGACAGTCATTAAACATGATCAGGCTGCGATCAGTCGCTTTTAATCGCAACACGATTCACGTTCGAGTTCTTCTTCGAAAGGCCTTTCACTGCTTTCTTCAAGTAGCAAGCGCCGTTATACGCAACATGCCCGCACGTTGTGTCGTCCTGGCAAGCTTTGATACACTTGCCAAAGCTCTTCAGATTGTAGATTGGTCCATCATAGACTGATGCCGTGGTGTCGAAGCCGCACAAGATATTGAACTTGGTGCCTTCAGGAGTCTTCCACACTGTACCATTTGCACTGGGACATGAAGGCGAGGGGTATGTAGAAGGCGAAGCACTGGCGATGGTAGTCTTGGTGCCTGCTGTCGACGTTGACTTGATTGAGGAGACTAAAGTGCTGCTGGCAGACACCGAAGTGCTTGGCGTAGATGAAAGCGTCCATTTCTTGGCCCAATCAAGGAAGAGCATAGAGGCGTTGATATACGAACAGCATCCGTCTCCATTGGCAACAGTATCAGGCCAGGAATGTCCGAGACCAGAGACCCAGTAGTGCGTGTTGATAGCGTTTAGCCCATTTTTGCTACCATATTCGTACTTGATCACTTTGCCTCCAGCAAGTGTGGTTGAAACATTAGTCGAACCAAGACCATTTCGTTTAGACCATTCAGTCATGAAATGCGGCAGGGATGGCAAGCATTTCGTCCTTCTCGCACCTCCAGGATAAGGGATCACATCGTCCTTGGATCCATGCGTTTCAAAGATCGGGATCGGCTTTCGTCCTGGATTACAGACAACTGGATATGTGCTTCCATCGCAGCTACTCACTTGCTTCCCGTCTTGCACGTAATATGCTCCAGCGAAACCACCAAAAGCTGCAATTTTTCTTGATGCATTTGGATCGCAAGCAAGAATGTTTGCAGCAAAGCCTCCTCCATTGCTCTTGCCCGTGGCATAAATCATCGTGTCGTCAACACAGTATTGATTGCTGATCTGTTTGATCATATCCATCGTGAAGCCAATGTCATCGGTCGTGGCCGCTGGATCTCCTTGCCATTGGTTATTGATGCCGTTTGGATAAGCTACAATCATGTGCGGATTGACTGTTGACACCGAGAATCTTGAGACCTTCTCCTGTTTCGCACCACTCTCGCCTCTGCCATGGAACGAGAATATCAACCCGTGAGCAGAGTTTGCGGAATATGCCTTGGGCAGGTGAAGCAGATATGATCGCTTGATTCCATTGCTCGTGATGCTGACATTGTTGCTTTGGCCTGTGCCACCCGTTTTGATGCCGCTCGCCAGAGCCTTGCCGCAGCCTGCTGTTTTTGCAGCCCTGCCAGACGCAATGAGAACACACACTAGGTTAATGTATCTTGTGAGTACTACCATTACTGTGATTAATCCATATGCCTTGTGTTGTATGGTATTACCATGTTAACGATCACAGTATGGCCTAAGGATGATCCAAGACAAAGCAGGTCAACCTCCGGCCATTGTCGTTTTGAATACCATGAGCGGCCATGAGTCGTAACAAAGGCTTTCAAATTTTGCCACTCGAGACTCGTCGCCTACCTGTGTTGACATCGTCCGCTCAAAGAAGCATGCTGCTTTCGTAAAGAGCGCTCGCGAATTTGGTACAAGTCAATTTACTTATCCAAGTCTCATGTCCGGGACAAGGGAACACACCCAGCGATACCTCCGTGTCCGTACGACATTCTGTATTTACGGACAGGATGATTGCAGAGAGATGCAGTCTTGCATAGAGCTTTGATCAGGAGCTCGTACGGAGACTTCATAACAGGTCTGCTAAAGGCCAGCTCGGGACTGCCTAAGCGTGTCCTTGGAGCGGGGTAGATATCATGGCATGGTAGAGGGCAGACGATGCCTCCAGAATGCAATACATCTTCTTTCGCCCTTCGCCTCGTCTAATGGCCTTAAGAGCTCGTTGCATCGTACGCCGTCGCGTTGTTTTGGTCGAGAATGAAGAGCGCATGGGCTTGATGGAGCATTGGTACTATCGGAGCCAGACAAGGTCGGATATATTACAGTCATGGGCCACATGCTGTCTTTGAAGTGTAACGACGATGGCCATACCATGTTGTAGAAGAGGTTGAGCAGCGAGGCTGGCAGAAGTGAAGACTACTTCTCATGCACGCCAAGCCGAACGTGGGGGCTGCGGTGCCCTCATGGCTCATGGCTGCACGTCACCGTCAAAATATTTGGCTGACACCTACGAACAACCTTTGCGACAATCTACTTGGAGACTATCTTTACAAGGACATCTCTCACTGAAATTTCACGCACATCTCGACTTCGATCTCGCCGACCGCCTACGATAAAATGTCGCTCACCGGCCCAAATGGACAACCAATCAACCCTGAAGAGACAGAGAACTTTGAGGAGATCGAGAAGCAGTTCGCTGTGAAAGGTACAAAGAGATAGAGACGATATCTGAAGGTCGCGATCTGATATTTCCCAGTCGTTGAGCACATGTCCACGTATTGGGCTATCCTTGAAAAGATGCCTGGCTCCAAGCTGCGTCTCACCAGAATGGACGACGAGATCCTCGAGCATTTCAACACCGAGTTCCCTGACTTCGACCTGAAAGCGACCATCAATGAAGACGAGATGAAGAGCAAGGCGGGCAAGGAGAAGTGGCGCAACTTCATAAACGCATACGAGAACAAGGTCGAGGACTACAACTTCGGCACAATGCTGCGGGCAAATCCTGCCACAGAATACAGTGAAACCGGAAGCATATTCGGTGAGCATTGAAAGACCGCAATAGAGATATTTCGTGCTGATAAGTGAAAGCTGTGCGCATGCAGTTCTACGCCATTGAGATTGCAAGGTGAGAACCATGAGTTTATGATATGCTAGAACCAGTTCTGACTATGCACAGAAACCGAGCCGGCCTCAATGACTGGGTATGCGAGAAGGCCAAAGCCGAAAAGTCTTCGTCATGAGGTGCGGATTAAGTTACCGAAGCTCTTGCCCTTGCCTCAAGCCACAAGAAAGCCGTTGGCGAATAACTAGCTGCCTGCAGAAAGTCAGCTACTGCAGCTTCAGCATATGGACCACACATGCCGCCACGCCGGAGGTTGTGTTGCGTCCAAATCACCTACCGGCTCAGGACACTCGCCCGGTGTCAAAAGCTGCCGCGAACGATATGCAGCACGTCCATGTAAACCTTCACAGAGGGAGGACACATTGTGTATTGATCGTGTTGAGTCCAAGAATGCCGTATACTGTTTAACAGACGTTCGGTTCACAGCTGCAGAGAAAGTAGATAAGAGGTAGTGGCCTTGGCGCTGGTGAAGAACAATACTAAGGAAAATTCTTGGTCCCCATCTTGAAGCCCTTGTTCACGAAGTCCAAATGCAACTTCACTCGAATTCTAGAATGGCCCGTGCGACGAGAGCTCGACACCTCAAACACTTCTGCAGCTGTCCCGCTCTGCGAAACCAAAGACCACGATACCGAATGGCACCCCCCACCGCTCGCGTAAATGGCTGCGGAAAAGTCGAAGAGGCATGGAAAACACTCACGCAACGCATCAAATGAGAGCAATACAGAATCTGTAGCGACGGAATCTAGCACCTACGAACAGCAAGAAGCGGCACCATGGCGAGCACTTTTTGCCTTCACAACCAGAAGAAATGTGCCTCTTTTGGTCTTTGGCATCATCGTCTCAGTCACAGCTGGCGCAGCTAGTCCTGCACAGAGTCTGATTGTCGGCGAGCTGTTCGACGGCTTCACGCGATACGCTACGGGAACCCTTGAGAACAAGGAGTTCATGAACCGCGAATCGAAATATGTGCTTTACCTCACGATCATTGCTGCTGGAAGCTGGATTCTGCATTCTCTTGAGTTCATGGCTTGGCTCGCCTTCGGTGAGCTGCAAGCCAAGAGCGCTCGCGATCGACTATTCTATGGACTTCTGGACAAGGAAGTTGAATGGTACGACATGCGAAAGAACGGTATCGGAGCACAGTTGCCAAGAATGCAAGCTCAGATACGTGAGCTACAACTGGCAAGTGCGCAGCCTTTGGGATCGATGTTTGCGCTAGCCTCGACCGCAATACTCTCATTGCTCCAAGCATTTGTCAAGTCGTGGAAGCTGACACTCGTAACTCTGGCTTCATCACCGGTGATTCTGGCGCTCGCAGTGTGGGCAGGTAATGGCATGCAGAAGAATCTTCTCAAACAGCAGGAGAAGCTCACAGAAGCTCAGAAGTACTCTACCAGCGCGTTCGCGGCAATAGAGACCGTGAAATGCTTCAATGGTCAGGGATTAGAACGAGACAAGTACTACGATGCCATCGCAAAGGCTGCGCGATGGTACGGCTGGGTTGCGCATTCGAGCGCCCTCCAGATGGCTTTTGTAGTCATGCTTTCCGTATCCATGTTCGTCCAAGGCTTCTACTATGGCGGAGTTTTGATCGGTCAAGGAGATATCGACTCTGGAGATGTGGTCACGACCTTCTTCTCGGCAATTGGGGCTTTCCAGGCAATTCAAGGTATCTTACCTCAGATGATCGTTCTCGAGAAAGGTCGCACTGCTGGTCACACGCTACGAAAAATCATGGCCTCTGTGGAGGACAAGTCTCTAGCAGAAAAGAAGGATCGCCTACTCTCACCCGTACAATGCAAAGGCGACATTGAGGTCCGAGGCCTCACGTTTGCGTATCCATCACGAAAAGACATTCTAGCTGTCCAGGATATCAACCTACAGATCCGCAGCGGCGAGATTACTTTCCTCATTGGGAGGTCTGGATCAGGCAAAAGCACCATTAGTCAACTGCTGATGCGCTTCTACACATCACCGCCAGAAACGATCTTCGTAGATGGCCTTCCGCTTGAGTCATTAGATACTGCATGGCTACGGACCAATGTCACATTGGTTGAGCAGACTAGCCTGCTGTTCAACGACACGATGTTCAGAAACATTGCTTTTGGCCGAGGTGAGCACTACAGCGAAGTGCAAAGCGATGAGGTCTTGGAAGCCGTACAATTCGCGCTGTTGCAACTCATGATCAACGACATGCCTCAAGGTCTTGATACAATGGTAGGCTTCAAAGGTGGCAATATGTCTGGAGGTCAGCGTCAGCGTGTGGCATTGGCAAGAGCCAGGATAAGAGACACGCCGGTGCTGATATTGGACGAGTCCACAAGCGCGCTCGACCACATCACGAGGACCCTGATCATGGAAGCGATTCGGCGTTGGCGCCAGGGCAAAACCACTATCATAATCACCCACGATATCTCTCAGATCACGCCTGACGATTACATCTATCTTCTGGAGAACAGCAGGCTCGTACAAGAAGGTTATCGTAAGCACATGGAGAAGATGAAAGGCACGCCGTTCCAAGATTTCCTCTCCGAGGAAGAGAAGATGCTGAATTCACCTCTCGTGGCCCGACAATCTGCTGATGAAGAGTCGCTCATGGACACGGACTCATTGGAGTTCCTTCCGATCTACCATGATCGATCTGGCTCATACTTCGATCCACTCGATGCAGAGCTGACCAGGACTGAAACCAAGATCAAGAGACAATCAAAGCTACCGAATGTGTTCCAAGAAGGAAGTCCAATGCCTATGATGCGAGCGTATCAGAAAGGACCGACATCAGCCTTTGCGTCTCCTTGGATGCGCTTGGCAGGCAATTTCTCTCCTGTGGATACGCCAGGCATGGGCCAGAAACGCTCGCCGCCTTCACCGACTCAGACCACACCTTCAGATCGCAGCACCCCTGGTGGTGCGCGATGGTCTCAAGCGTTTGAGAAGCTTATCACACAGACCGGCATGTTTGCTGCCGAAGCCAGGCGGCCAGTCTCTGGTGCAACCAGGAAAAGACGACCACTTCAAGATATCGAAGAGATTCCTTTGACTGGTCCGGAGGACGCGCTTGCAAAATTGGAAGGCGGTGGCGAGCCGGAAAGCGATGTTGAGGAGAACAACAAGAAACTCAAGGTCATCTTCCGCACTCTGTGGCCGAATCTAAGCTGGCAAGCTCGTGCCGTTCTGATTCTCGGCTGGCTGGGAGCAACCATCCACGCTGTGAGCTCCCCAGTGTTCTCTTTCGTGCTGTCGAAGCTACTGGAGACCTATGCCATTCCTGGAGGTGCAAAGAGCAAGCAGCTCGTCTACGCTCTTGCAATTCTTGGGATTTCCTTGGTCGATGCCACCGGCACATATACATATCGTCTACTACTCGAAGTCTGTGGTCAGTGGTGGGTTGATGCCGTGCGTATAAATGCATATGAACGCATCTTGGACCAAAGCAGAGATTTCTTCGAGAAAGAGGAGAACGGTGTCTCCAGGCTGACGGAGAGTCTCGACCGTAATGCCGAAGAGATGCGAAATCTGCTTGGTCGTTTTGCAGCTTTAACGTACATCGCTGCTTTGATGACTTTCGTCTCACTGGCATGGGCGATGAGCTCCCAGTGGAAGATGACACTCATCGCGCTTTCCATCGCTCCCTACATCTTTGGAGTGACGAAAGTGTTTGCAGCTGTCTCCGAGAAGTGGGAAGGGTTAAGTAATGATGCGTCTGAAGCTGCCTCTGCCATTTTCACAGAGACGTTCACTAACATCAAGACTGTCCGTGCCTTGACTCTCGAGAAGCATTTCCTGGACAAGTACGTCAAGGCCACCGATCATACACTTCGGGTGGGTTTCAAGCGGTCTGCTTATGCAGGATTCTTCTTTGGTCTGTCCGACTCCGCAGGCGCTTTCAGCACAGCAATGATTATGTACGTCGGCGCCAAATTTGTTACTCAAGGAGTGCCTGTCAAGGATGTACTGCAAGTCTTCACAATGCTCATCTTCACCATCACCAACGTCAGCGCTATACTAGAATTCATACCACAAATCGGCAGCTCGAAGGACACAGCTTCAAGGCTTCTTCGTCTCGCCAAGCTGCCCAAAGACTCCCACGAACATCTCGGAGACACTCGCATCACCACAGTCGGCGACATCGTCCTCGACAACCTCGTCTTCCGCTACCCTTCCCGCCCTGAACAAACAATTCTCAAGAACATCAACCTCCGCCTCAAACCTAACACTGTCACCGCGATCGTTGGAGGTTCAGGAAGCGGAAAATCCACTATCGCCAACCTCCTCCTCGACCTCTACAGCACAGCAACTGTCCCAGGCTCCAAACTCGGCGATCTGACATTCGGCGGCCGCGACATCAAACACATCTACACCCCCTCTCTCCGAGCCATGATCGTCCCCGTCTCCCAAACCCCAACGCTCTTCGCCGCCACTGTCTCAGAGAACATCGCATACGGCCTTCCCAAAGACCATCCTTGCAACACACCTGCCCAAATCTCTTCCGCAGCTCAAGCAGCCACAATCCACGAGTTCATCCTCTCTTTACCACAAGCCTATAACACTCCCATTGGCGAAGGCGGAATCGGACTCTCAGGAGGTCAAGCACAACGTATCGCCATCGCGAGAGCTCTTGTTCGGAACCCTTCAGTCTTAATTTTGGACGAAGCTACATCGGCTCTAGACGTGGAGTCTTCGAATATGATTCGTCAAACGATTCGAGATCTTGTTGAGGATCGATCAAGAGAGATCACGATCATCATTATCACGCATCATAAGGATATGATGGAGATGGCTGAACGTGTTGTGGTTTTGGATCAAGGGAGGATTCAGGAGGAAGGTGGATTTGAAGAGTTGATGAGGAAGAAAGGTGGCGCGCTGAATAATTTGTTGTCTGGTGGGGAGTGGAATGTTGAGGATCATGAGGCTGAGGGTAGGAGGCCTGTTAGTGTTATGAGGAGGAAGGGAAGGGGAGAGCAGCAGGTGCCTTTGTTGAAAGACGTGGATTGGAGTAGGAAGAAGGGCGTTGGAAGAGGTGGGAGGAGAGGTGATGGTGCGATGTAGATGTCCACTCCTGTGGATGTGGATGTGGATGCTGTAATGAGTACATGTGACGTGTCTTCTATGATTCCTTCCCAGTGAGTGCAGTTTTTGTCGTCCGCCAATATTTGCATCTCCGTCTGAGACTGAGACATATGCCAGCCAAGTGATCCCGTTCTTCCTCTTGCAACCCTTTAGCCGCCCAAAATACCTTCCCTCCTCATCTTTCTACAATGATCGTGGTACTATCTGAGGAAGTCGAGTCTTCTCTCGGTCTCGACGTCGTAAGTTCGTGAGTCGCGGAGCTCTGTTCCACTCCTTGTGTGTCTTGCCCATCCTCGCGGGGGCGTGTCCTCGACTCAATCAGCCTCAGTCTCTTTCGACCTGCTCTATCTCTTTTCCGCTGCCATTTAGATGTCCTCGCCTTCCGCTTGAGTCCTCCTCAGCCTCCAGCTTCAGTCTTGGAGATTTCTTTGGCTAAGTGCTTGAGAAAGGGAGTGCCGTTAGCCATGTTGGCAGGGTTGGTATCTGCAGCGTTTCAGTTAGCTCCGATACATCAATGGCATTGATACCATAGAGTTGGCATACTGGTGCTTGAGTCGGACGACTTGTACGGAGCTGGCATGGAAGCCGCATTTCTGTTCAAGAAGGCTTTGGTCGCTGCCGTGTCGAAGCCATTCACTGGCGTATGTGGTTCAGAGATGGTTGGTGTAGAGGACTGTTGACTGCGCTGGGGTCCATTGCTTCCGCTTCCACCTGAGCTTGCTGCTGCTGCTTGTCTCTCTGTGACCTTTTGCTGCCAGACGTTTGCGGTAGGCGCTGGAGCCTGTTGCTGTGATTTATTCTCTTGCTTCGGTGGCTGCGATGTATTCGATGGTGCTGGCGACGCGGTATTCGATCGATTTTGGGGCGTTCCCGAGCCTTTGCGGTTGTTGCGGCCAACGTTCTGCCACGCTCTTCGATCAAAAAAGAGCTGTTAGACGCGGTAGAATATGAGGCGAAGTCGGATGCGTGATTCCACTTACCCGGACATCTTTGCGGATCCTTTCTCAAGTCCTGTCGACCTTCTCACGCGTGTTGAAATCTACTTCGGCTGCTCTGACGTTGGGTATGAATGCGAGTGGCTTTCTTTGATATAGTAGCTCACGGTGGTAAAAGTCCAGCATGGTGCTTGGAGCAAAGCTTCCACGCGATTTGACTTTCTGACAACCAAAGCCAAAGCACCGTCAACATGATCTCACCTCAAATCAAGACATCAGAACTTCAATCGCTACGTCTATGCTCGAACAAGTAGCAAGCAAAATCTCAAAACAGACTTGCGACAAGGAAGACTCCATATAGCTCATCTATAATACTTTCTAGGTGAGCCTCGGCTCTCATTCGAGCTTCCCATGTGAAGACCATACTCAACCTCCCACTTCCTCTCCAAACCTCACACCTCAGACAAACCCACCAAAATGTCCACGGTCGCCTTCGAAAACATAAAAACCACAGAAGGAACCCTCACAACTTCCGACGGCGCAACCCTCTACACAAAAACCTGGCATCCATCCACACCCATCCTCGCCCGTCTCGTCTTCCTCCATGGCTTCAGCGACCACTGCAACTTCTACGGAATCCTCTTTCCCACCCTCGCCTCATCCGGCATAAAAGTCTACTCGTACGACCAGCGGGGATGGGGCCGAAGCGTAACAAATCCCTCACAAAAAGGCCTCACAGGTCCAACATCTCGGATTATGTCCGATATAACCGAATTCATTCAATCCCTCCCCTCAACCTCAGAAGAAGCTTCCACCCCTCTATTCCTAATGGGTCACAGTATGGGTGGAGGAGAAATACTCTACTACGCAGCAACAGGACCTCAAAACATTAAAAGCCAAATAAGAGGGTATTTGGCAGAAGCACCATATATTCGTTTACATGCAAGTGCAATGCCATGGAAAATGACTGTCCTAGCAGGAAAACTTCTAGGAAAGATATTACCACACGCACAAATGGTTCAAAAACTAGATACGAAAAAGTTATGTCGAGATCCAGAAGTTTGTAAAGAATGGGAAGCAGACACTCTTAATCATGATACGGGGACTTTGGAAGGTTTGGCTGCGATGATTGATCGCGCAAGCGACCTAGAAGAAGGGAAAGTGAGGATAAGAGATAAGGACGGTAAGACGAGTGTGTGGGTGGGTTTTGGAAGCGGAGATCAAGTTTTAGATTGGGAGGCTTGTAAGAGATGGTTTGAAAAGGAATTAGAAGTCGAGGATAAAGAGTTTAGGATTTATGATGGTTGGTTCCATAAATTGCATGCGGAGCCTGGGGAGGATAAATTCAAGTTTGCGAAGGATGTGAGTGAGTGGATATTGGCGAGGACGAACACCGGTAGTGGATCGAGTGATGAGAGTGTGACAACGACCAAGCCGAAGCTTTGAGATGGTAGTGGTAATGAGATACGATGTTGTAAAGGTCATGATGTGATGAAGCTACATAAGCATTCAGAGGTCCTGTTCTTCCCCATATCGTTACAAGCTCGTTGCGTTCAGTACTAGGCCGCACAGCATGACCAGCCCACCGTGAATCCCCAAATGCTCCTCGCTGTCTATCAATGCTCCTTCTCCAATGCCATTACAATCGTTGCGTAAAGTTCCTATCTAGACCAATGCGATCGCTTTGGTCTCTTCTTCTTATTACTCGCCGCCTTCTTGACTCCTGATGAAGACGCCGGAGTGTCGTTCACGCTGCCACCGCTGTTGCGTGCCGACTTTGTTCGTGGCGTGCCTTCTACACCGGCAAGCTCAGTCAAAGTATCCTCATCCATGTCCGAAAGCTCTTCAGACATAGCTCGCAGCACTTCGCGTCCAGTATATCGTTCTTCGTGAATGGTAGTCCCGACAGGATCGAAGGGCTGGAGATACCAAGGCACTCCACCTTCAGCAAACACGTCATGAGGTTCTGCATTGCTTGATTCTCCACTCGCAGAGCCATTTGGCGCGGACGATGATCGTGAAATGGGTGGAGATAGTGGCTCTGTTGGCTTCTTCTTGCTTGCCTCACTGGTCTGGTCAACGATAGAAGACGCATAGCTGGCGGCTTTGGATGCGGGAGTATTCTTCTTGTTCGGTACAGGTACCGTGTCTTCTCTGCCAGCAACATTGAGATGGATGACGGCCTCATCTGTGTGCTGATCGGCGTCGGCGTCAGGCATATCGATGTCGCCATTGGTTTGGACCTGGTCTTCAGCACCTGCAATAGCTGAAGCATCAGAACCTGATCGGCGCTTTCGAGTGGTTTCAACATCTTCCTCACCATTTGCCGTTGCAGTGGCGAAAATGCCCATCGCATCCAACTTGCGGAGTTCCTCTTCCAGCTCTCGACCACGAAGTTCAGCCTCCTTCTTGGTAGCCTCCTCGAGTGGCTCCTTGATGGCTTTGATGATACGTTTTGCGAGCCTCTTCAGGTCTTTCTGCTCTTGGGTCAACTTCATATGCTCTGCAGTTCCTGGTCGTATCTCATTCAGCTGAGTATGGATGGTCTCGATATCGGCACCAGCAGCAGCTTCGCCGTTCTTAGCGGCGAAGGCGTCGCTGAAAACCTTCGTAAGGTCACGCGAGAAGTCGGACACTGATGTGTAATAGCGTTCTCGGAGTCGTTGGCCGAGCATGTCAAGGCCAGGGCGGAATGCGCGAGTCTTCTCGTCGAGTCTGCGTATTGGTTAGTGAACAGTACCTTGTAGATAGCGCAAAGACTTACTTCTGGGCACGGTTCAAGATCGGCCACAGCATTGGCGGCACAGGGAAGTATACGGTGTCGACGAGCTCGCGCAGAAGCTCAATCTCCTGCAGGCGCAGCAGCTCACGCGATTTTACCTCCGCCGTCAGATCCTTCAAGTATCCCATATCCTTCTGGAGCATTTCAGCGAAGTCGATGCGACGTTGCAAGCGAGGTCCGCCAGCAGACCCCATGCCTGCAAAGTTGCGACGAGTAACCTCCATGCTAGAGAAGCTCTCCATCTGCAGTTGAAGTCGCTTTAGAAGAGCAGCGCCTCGGCGAGCCTCACGCTTCAGTGTCCAGTATCTGCAAGCCTTCTCTACGAACTCCTTCCGCCTACGGATGGTGAAGCGTGTAAGACTTGTTTCTACTGTGCTGTAGACGACTGCGGGAACGACAGGTGCGCCAGATGGCAAGCGCCAGTTCATCTTCGGGTCCTTCTTGTTGCGTCTTTTGGTGACTGCTATGGTGTCTTCTGCTGACGGCCCCTCTGCTGAGAAACCGCCGTCAGGAGGAGGTGGCGCGCCAAGCTCAAGAGCAGTAGCCTGACTGTCTGCCCATTTGCGATCTCTCATCGTGTGCTTGTACCAACGCCTGGCCTCTTGGATTGCATTTTCCGTATCGTGCGTCCGACGCCAGTCTGGCGGAACATGTCTGTCGCAGAATGCTTTCAGAGATGTTGTATCGATGGAACCCTGATTCTGAGACTTCATCTTCAAGAACAATTTGGCTCGTCGCGCACATGTAACGTGGAATGCTCGGTAGCAGGTCTTATTTCCGCACTGAATGCAAGCTCCCATTTTCTGCTCACAGATGTAGCAGCTCAGCTTCCATCTCGGCTTGGGAACCTTGTCAACATCTTGAATCGGCTCCATGAAGGTCATGTTAGCAATCGTCACTTCGGGGATCCAGATGGCGCATAAGAGGTGACTCCATCTAAGCGTGCTGGTCTGTTTGAAGGCGCCATCCACGTTCGGGCAGAAGATGCAGGTTGGCGTTCCGCGACCAATCTCTTTACACTTGCGACAGAACCATTGACCTTCAGGAATGAACGGAACTCCATAACATTCCTGATGGACCGCCAGATCACATCCATCGCAAAATATTATGGCATTGGCGTTCTCGCAGTCACCATCATCGCAGATAGAGCACTTGCTATCTGGCTCGTCTCCTGGCGGATTCGGATCACCATTGACTGCAGCTTGAGAGCTCGAACGAGGCCTATGCGTTTGAGCATGTCGAGGCTGCGGTTTTGGTATTCGCTTCTCCAGAGCATGATACTCCTTCTCGATTTGTGTAAGTGTTATTTCAAAGATGGCAGGCTTGATCGCATCCACGCCTTCAGCTTTGCGCTGTTCATTGACTTCCTCCAGCCAAGCAACGTCCTGCTCGTCCATGTCATACTCAACTCTTCCAACTGGAGGATGACCTTGATGGCGCTCAGCAGGCCCATCACTTTCCAGCCGAAGACTGACATCAGCCTCGTCTTCCACATGCTGATTCTCAGAAAGCCGTATCAGTACATGTGGAGGCAGATCGAAGCGGTCTGTTTCCTGGTAGCCAACTCCTGCCATTGTCCGATCAACATAGTTGACCTTGTTCTCCTTCTGATTGTCCTCATATTGCAGGAAATGGTTGTATTGGCGATAGGACGGCTTTGGCAGATTCAGGCGTTCTTTAGGATTGTGGGTTGGCAAAGGCATTATCCGAGGCGCAGGAGGTGATCCCAGCCCACTAAGCATGGATTCGGGGCGTCTTGGTGGCCGACCAGGTTTCCGCCTAGCAGGAGACAGGCCATCCTCTGCGTCTGCGTCCTTCATGTCCACATCGCCATTCATAGAGGCCGATCCGTTGAGCCTCAGCTTCTGAATCTTGGGATCGTTCTTGCTGGTCCTGCCGTCCACCTCATCTGCCGAGAACAGCGACAACCCGGCAGCAAGATCGAGCTCTGGGTGGAACTCCTCCCAGCCCCGCTCTTCTCGTGGTTTGTACCCATCGCTGGCCTGACTGGCAGCTGCTGCTGCTGCGGCATTGCTATAGCGAGGTCGCGGCGTGGTGGGTGGGGGAGCATATCGTTCTGGGCGTTCACGTCGAGGGCGCGTCTGCATGGCGGAGCGCGTGGTGGTGGGTGTGTCATTGCTGTCGTGATTGTCCTTTTCTCGAGGCGCTCTTTGCCGCGCAGCACTCGCGACTGGGTCTCTGGGCTCTCGTCTCCGTGGTCGCGGTGCTGTCGATACCAGGCCAGCCGCTACGGCCTCAGCGCGGGTCATCTCGTTCCCGTCCTCGTCGATGTACCTGCCACCGCCGCCAGGACCTCCAGGGAGGAATCGCCGCTTCTTTTGTGGTGGTTCGGTGGCAGGCTCGATTGATGCCAGCGCGCGCGGAGTGCGATTTGCGCGTCGCGGTGATAAAGCCGGCGCGGCCATGTTGTATGCTGCTGCCGTTCGAAGGGTAGTGCCTAGTGGGATGCACGTGTCAACGCCGTTGTCGCTTGTTTTTTAGGGCCGCAGAAGCGAAGCCACAGCGCATGTCTCGTGAAGACTGCAGTGTCTGCGCGCAAATTTCTCGAAAGATGTGATTCCTTGTGCTTGTCAATAATAACAATGTCTAGAGGGCGAGAGACGAGCTTGGCATGCTTCCAGGGCTCCGACACGCGTGAGGTGAGGTCGTCGCATCTGAATCAGCCAAGGGCAGGGATCTCGCGTATACTCAATGGACTTAGAATAGAGTTGTCTCTATCAAGGAATAGCTTAAGTTATTATATATAGACTCTACTATATTAAATAGTTTCGCCTAGTTATTCTACTTATAGTAATAGTATATTTAAAAGTATTATTCTATTATCTAGTTCTAATATTTAGTCTAGCTATTAGTCTAA
>KZ107009.1:258-13293 GCA_000504365.2 Pseudocercospora pini-densiflorae CBS 125139
GTCTTCGAGGCTCTATATAGTTAAAAAATCGCGCCGCTACGCGGCGGTTTAAAACTAATATATACTAGGGTATAGGGATTAGTAGCTGAATCCGGGTCACGTGTCCCGGCAAAGCGGGGCTTCAGCTGCATTGTAAGCTGCCGGGGTTAGTGAAACTTATCGGCTAGGTACAAACTAGGAGCATATTTCCAGCTCGAAATAGGTGCACCATTCCAGGCTACAAGGATCGCGATCTCCACAATACAGCAGCAGAACACCGCGAAAAGACAACTGATACCAGCCCAGGGGATCCGCCGAAAGAGTCCAGGTTGCCAAGGATTCATGTTTGTAGGGTGGTCAGGATCATTGAGGGACTTGTACGCGCTTTGAGCAGAACTCGAAGGAAGAAAAGAAGCCATACTGCTGGCGCATTTCTCCTGAAGACCGTGTTCGTGATGAAGTTCGGCAGTATCTCCTACGAAGCAGATTCTTCTACACGTAGTCCCAAGACATCCTAGTTTTCCGCCGCCGAATACGAGCAGCCATGATGTCGATCGACTTGCTAATCTTGAACGCGATGCAACGTGAAGTTGTGTCAGTGGCAAAACCACAAGCAACATACGAGACTTTGCGAACGTGAAATGCCAATACAGTTTGATAGTTCCAGCTTGGCGATGAAATGTCGTTGTGAATGATGATGTACTTGTTGCTATTCTTGTCATGCGGATACAGACGGTGCAGACCCTGGCCATGAATTGTACGCTAGCACGAGAATGGTTTGGCGTTGTTCTCCTTGCCTCTCCAGGGCCATCGCGCCGTCTGAACCCACCTCCTTCTCACATTATTACTTCTCGGTGGAGTCGAAGACTTGCAGGTCCTAGCAGGCTCTTTACATGTTGAAGATCAGGCTGTTGGCATCGCAGCCTTGGGTGGAGGCCGAAGGCGAGATTCAAGACGACGAGCACCTGTGTTTCTTGCGACAAATCCTTCGATCCTACTCCTAAGAGGCTGTTCCTGCTCAAGCACAGTGGATGGTGTTAATGAGAAGATTGACCTATCTGTAGAACCACTCTCCTCACTGGCCGTCGTCTTCGATACATCCCTCATACTTTTCATCATGCAGTTGTGCGGCGTAGCAGGCAAATCTTTCGGGTGCCACTGTACTCGCGCGTGCTGATCCTTCAGCTTACCGCATAGACTTCAGCCCGCCTTCAGAACGCTGCTATCCATTATCGACCGCGAGATTGATCAAAAGCTCTTTGGATATATGTTTGGCGATGCTCAATTCCACGATACTCGTGCTTCCACTGCTTTCATGTGTAGCATGGGTTGCATACGTTAGATTCGTGCATCCACTTTCAAAAATACCCGGACCATGGCTCGCATCACTCAGCAGATTCTGGTACATTTACCATATGCGGCAGGGACACTTCGACCAAATCAACAGAAAGCTTCATGCTCAATATGGTAGGATCGATTGACCGTGCTGGCTGAGGTGGATGATCCATTGATACCGAAGCAGGGCCTGTCGTGCGAATTGCGCCGAACGAGGTCAGCATTGAGTCTCCGGAAGCTGTACATATCATATACAATACCCGACCCGATCAGCGATTCACCAAGGTATGAATGTTGTGCTATGGGAAATGTAAAGGCGTGATCTGACAGATCCAGACCGACTTCTACACAGCCGGACGGCCGAACATTGCCAGTAAGAGCACTCATGAGTGTCGTAGCTCTAGTGAAGCACAGCGCTGATCGGCTTAGGTAAACATGAAAACCTCTTCATGGATCTTGACGAGGACCATCACGCCTCGCGACGCAGAATCGTCGCCAATGTTTACAGCATGAGCAGCATCCTAGAATCTGAGCCTTACATCGATGATTGCACCAACCTTCTGGCGGATCGTCTGACTGGGTTCTGCAAAAGAGGCGAAGTGGTAGACATAAGTCGTTGGTTTCAGATGTCTGCATGATCTCTCCCCATCGAATTGCCTCGCTAAACTTCCCGCAGGTATGCCTTTGATACACTCGGAGAGCTTGTATATGGCGAGGCCTTCGGATTCCTGAAGAGCTCCAGCGATGTTGGCGGCTGGATGGCGCTGATCGAAAGCTTGTCTCCTTTTAGGCAGACTCTATTGCTATTGCCCGCGTATCTTCGCAAACCATACATGATGAGCGGGCTGTTGTACACATCCGTCAAGCAGGCTATCACGGATAACGCGAAGCGTGTCAACTATGCCAGGGAGCTTGTGCATAAACGGATGGCAGAGCTCAAAGACAATGGCGGCACAGCAGAATCCAAGGGTCGACGTGATCTGCTATCGAAATTGTTCGAGCTGTCGGCCACGAAGGGCGACAAAGTCGACTTCCATCTTCCTGAAATTGAAATGGAAAGCTGGGTCAATATGTACTTCTCCATAAATCCCATTACTCGAATGATTGTGTGCTGATAATGGACCACAGTCAAGCTGGCGTTGATACTACAGCTATAGCACTGCAAGCTATCCTCTATTACATCTTGAAGGATGCTAGAGTGCACCAGAAACTGCTGAGCGAACTCGACGCAGCACACCAGGACCAGCGCATCAACGTTCCACTTAAGTACAGCGATGCCCTGAAGCTACCGTACCTGTCGGCTTGCATCAAAGAGGCCATGCGACTGCATCCTAGCGTTGGCTTGCAACTGCCTCGACATCCCCCACCAGAAGGATGTCACATTTCTGGTTATTACTTTCCGCCCTCCGCAAGGGTTGGAGTCAATGCTGCAGTGTTGCATTACAACCAAGACGTGTTCGGCGACGACGCTGCAAGCTTTCGCCCCGAACGATGGTCTGAAGGCAATGCTGCGGAGATGGACGTGAGTAGATACGTCAATCAGGAACACGGTCTAAGCTGACAGCTTGAAAGCGCCATCTGTTGACGTTTGGGGCTGGCACGCGGACATGCACAGGTAGGCGAGCTACTGCGTAGTCACTGATGCAGTTTTACTGACGCTTGCAGGCAAGCACATCTCACTTGCAGAGATCTTCAAGATGATCCCTCATGTCCTGCTGAAGTTTGACATGAAGCTAGCTGACCCTGACACGCCATTGACGAAGCAAGATTGGTGGTTCCATAAGATCAAGGACTTCCGAGTTTCCATCCAGGAGCGCGAGGTTCGCTCGTAGTGCTGTGGAGCTATCTTGGCTCAGCGTAGGGTGGGAATGCGTTTGCCGACTGGAAAGGGCAGTCAACGCTTGCGTGAAGCGCTCACAATCCTGCGCCAAAGCAAAGGCAACTGATTGTGCTTTGCAAGCTCTCACACATATGCACCATGGTTCATCCATGTGAGGCAGTCCTGTACGGACACATCGAAGTGCGGCTGCCTATTGTGACTCGTCCCAACTCTTGCCATCTGCCTCTTTTCCAAGCACAACATTCCCTTTCGCGAGCATGCTCTTGCTGAGAGTGCACATTGCGTTTTGAGCCCAGGCCTTGATCTAGCTTTCCCAGAGACGAGAAATGCTTCTCAGTTCACAAAAGTCCTCAAGGCGGCTGGCTTTCGTCTCCGCTCTTGGGTCTTCGGCTCATCTTCTGTACTACGCGCCGTGCGCTCCGGTGTGTCTTCGACTCATATCATACACTGGCACTGCCTCGGAAGGCAGCCGCTTCGTTGCAGGCTGAGTGACGAAGGTTAATGTATCGGGATGCGGCTGAGATTCGTTGTTGAGATTTGAGCGAACCGATTGGATCTGCCAAGGCACGTGGAGACACACTTCACCGGGCCAAGGGCCGCAACCTTCGATCCTCTTCCGCAGAAACAACAATGGCTCTTCCGCAACCCTCTTCACATACACACCCTCGGCTGTCGTGAATCATCAGCTCTTCGCCTGGTCATTGTACCCGGCCTGAGGAGGTACAGAAATGATGTCCTTACCGCCACGATGCTGAGCCCTAGGATGGTCCGCCAGCTGTCTCGGGCCTAATTCTCCAATGATCAACATGCGTTCACCTTCAGACGCCATGGAATCCACCACGGGCTCAGCCGCCTCTAATTCTCAGCCCAGATATGCTATTTGGGAAGTACAAAGACTGAGTAGTCAAAGGCCGCATCTTGGGGCCGCATCTACATTCACTGCTTAAGAGGGTGAGCATTCCACTCCTTCAATCACATCCTCTACACAGCACATCTCCCTGTCTACCGGTCCCTTTGCCATTCTCCTTCGCTTCCCAATTCTTTAAGTCTGTTTGGATTGCAAGAAGAACATTTCCAGGTCCTGTATACTCCCATATCGAACATCTGATCCAGCAGTGCAGCCAGATCGGGTCTCTGCTCAGCCATGGCTAGCATGAATGGCCACAGCATGAACGGACAGATCTTAAATGGACATGTGTCCGAAGAACATCACAGACATTCAGTGTCCGACCAAGTCGAGAGGACGCAAGTAAGGCTGCCGAAAAAGCTCATCGTATGCTGCGATGGCACATGGATGGACAGAGACAATGGCTACCAGAAGCCATCCTTACTGCAGAAGCTCCGAGGCAAGTCAGGACAACTCCAAAACCCATCAAACGTCACGAGGATAGCCAGAGCGATGATGTCCGAGGACGAAGCCAAACACCCTCAGGTGATATACTACCAATCAGGAATCGGAACTGGAATTGGGGTATACGACAAGTTGTTTGGTGGAGGAACAGGGCTTGGATTATCCGAGAACGTTCGCGAGGCTTACGCATTCCTGGGAACCAATTATTCTCCTCATGATGCAGACAATCTCAGCAAGCCTGATTCGATCTTTCTGCTAGGATTTTCTCGTGGCGCATTCACAGCAAGAACCTTGGGCGGCTTCATTGCCGCAGTAGGCATTCTGACGAAAGCAGCTATGCCTTGGTTCTATGATGCATTTCAAGACTGGGAACATGCAGGCGAGAAGGACTACCAACCGAACTTTTTCAAAGCGATAAGTGCGGCCAATCCAGATTGGAAACTGAGTCCTGCTGTAGGCGCTCCAGATCCTTCAATTGCCTGGTCGAAGAAGCCAGAAGACATTGATAGATATATGCAGCAGTACAAAGACCATCTGCTTCGACACGGCTTGACGCAAGATGCAAACATAAAGTGCATTGGGGTCTGGGACACCGTCGGAGCCCTTGGAATTCCTGTCAATCCTCTGCTTCAGCGAACACTCGGCATGTCGGCATTCATCAAGGAGTACCGATGGTATGACACTAGGCTGAGCAATTGTGTCGAGAACGCTTTTCATGCTCTCGCGCTCGATGAACGCAGATTTCCATTCTCGCCTGCTGTGTGGGAAAAAGACGATTCTTGCAAGACTAATCTCAAGCAAGCTTGGTTTCCTGGCGCTCACTCCAACTGTGGCGGCTCATACGAAGACTACGGCATGGCCAACATAACATTGGCGTGGATGATGGACCAAGTCTCTGGCAACTCGCATGACTTCTCCAAGAAGAAATTCGACCCACTCGACTGGATCAGATTTGATGATGACTATCTCGACACCTGCTTCAAACACAACAAGCAGTACTACAGCGCATTAGCCAAGAAGGACCCTTCAGAAAGCGAAGCGTATCAGGGATGGTCCATGGGCAAGGTCTACGACTCGAATACCTTTCCGCAATCATTGACAGGAGCTAAACTGCGAACGCCAGGCAGGTATCAGAAAGCCGACTACGAAAGTGGCAAATATACCGGCAAGCCACTCGAGAACACTTGCGAGTACATTCACGCTTCAGTCAGAGCACGAATGGACCTGGCAGGTCGGTGTGTCGAGCCGAAAGAGTGGTATCAGAAAGTCCTTCGATGGATGTGGCGAGTAGTCACCTTCCAGAAAGGTATCAAGCCATATCGACCACAACGGAAGAAGATCGCTGGTGGCTTGGTTGATCTTGGCGGACCTCTGCATGGCTGGCGATTGATTGATGGTCACGAATTGCACCTTGAACCGAACATGCAAATCGACATGAGTCCTGGTGGCATCAAGCAAGTGCACTGGGAATACCAATTACCAGGCATGACTTCGGCGTCCAAAATGGCGGAAGATATTATCGCAGAGAAGGGATACGAGCAGAGACTTTTGGATCATGACCAGGATAGTGCAAAGGCGAACAAGATCTTGTTTTCGAATAACAAGTGGTCTTGGTTCAAGAAGCCGAAGAAGGAGCATCATTGGAGCAAGACTTTCTGAGTTTCATCTTGATAGGGCTGGCGTGAGGTTCGAGTCTTTTTGGAGTGTCTCAGCACTTCGTTGGGCAATTGTTTTAGCGATGTTGTAAGCGTTTGAGCGTTCGGCTAACGTTGTGTTGCATTCCTGGCATAGTTTTTGGCATACAAAGAGAATGAGGCAACGGCCGCATGCTACGTTCAGCTTAGAGATTGAGCACCGTCTTTTCCGCGCTCGGCTCTCCTTCAGATGCCTTGTACTAGGACAAGCATCGAGATTCGAGACACACGGAGCCCGGAGCGTCGGAAGTTGTGGACCTCCTGATGGAGAGATAGTTCGTATCGTCGTACGGGTCTCAGCCTGCTTGGCGTTGTATGCTGTCCCGGAGCAGAGCAAAAAATGCTTCTGGGCCACATGCCGAGGCTGCTCCTTTTAGTAGAGCGACTTGTAAGCTTCCGATCGAGGCTGAGTCTCGCCTGAAGATGCTGCTTGTAACAGCTATAGCTTGGGCTTGGCATGGTTGTAAAACAGCCTATTGCCACGCGAGTACTCTACTGTGAACTTCCAGAGCTTTTGTACTTTTTTGCTGGCTTTCTCAAAGAATCTCCTTTCAATACAGTAAGTTCTTGAGACAATGGATTGGATGCATCGCCAACGGCCAGGCACATGTTGAGCCGTGGAAAGCGTGAATTTTCCCGCGGGCATTTAGTTCGCAACCTGGATTATTGCCGCGTAAGTCATAGTCTGACTATTATATTCGGTGACGTGATGTATGAAGTGTGGAAGGAAACGGAAGGTCGCGCAAGGATAGCAAGCAAGGGAGAACGTGTCCCATAATGTCCATTGAGGTAACCTGCCACGGCTTCTTCGTACATTGCGTGCAAGTGGGACAGTTTTAACAACTACTAGTAAGGTTCAAGTAGGGAGGTATCGGAGACCGGTTCCTCTTGAGAGTAGTATCCTCACATGGCACCCAGGAGAGTTTGAGGGGTTACTTGTATCTGTTCGACAAACTTAGCGCCGCGGTACCGCTCGTAGCGGCCGCGGGCAATTATCGCTGTTTCTCTTAGTATTTGCTAGGCAATATCGGCTAATTTCCCGGCTCTTCTAAAGTAGGTATTATCTCGTAAACCCTCGCAACCCTCGGTTGTTGTCGCTCTATAACAACCTTACTATCGCTGCCTCTCTACCTTAGGCTCTTCCTACTATTGTCTCTTTAAAGATTAAGTCGTGTCGCTTAGTGTAAGGCCGTTATAATAGCATACCTCTTATAGACGTCTTCGTAGATTAATCTATAGTAAATCTAGCTTATTCTAAGTAAATAATAAGTACTAAGCATCGTAGATATTATAGTTAATCTATTTAGTATTAAACTAAGTACTAGAGTAAGACTATGCTACTAGCGTTGTTGCCGCCTATAAGATAGGCAGTATTACAAATAAGAGTATTGTCTATAGCTACGATATAGCCGTAGGTAAGAGTATTACTAGTAGAGCCTATATAGATAGCGGAAGCGTAAATAGATTAGTTTCTACGTATAGATACGATATAATAGGTCTCGAAGATGTTAGCGCTAGATCTATTACTTTGTTATACCGTAACACGGCGCCGCTACTCGTATAAGACACGAGAGTATATTATTATCGTAGAGGTAAAGGAATTAAGGGTCGATTATTAGTTATTATTAGCTATAGAATAGCCGTTAGAAGTGCGACTTCCTAAGGCAACTATAGAATAGTTACTAGATACTATTCCCTCTCGAATGCCTTAGAAGTCTTAATTAGAGCCGATTTTATATAGTTTTCAAGGCCTATCTTCGATAGCTAAGGTGCTTTAATAGGACTATCGTCTAAACCTAGTTTCTAACGATTAGTAAGCGGTGTAAGGGTTACAACTAGCTTGTTCGTAGAGGTCTAATCTAATAGCTTTATATTAAGGACTTCTTAGAAGTTGTCCTTTATTTAACGTAATATCTACTAGGTTAATAGTTGTTGTTCTCGTATATCGTATTTAGTATTATCTTTAAACCTATAATACTATTCTATAACTATCTTAATAATCTAGCGGAAGTGTTACTTTATAGAGCGAAGTGTTGTATTAAGAGGTCTAGATTCCTCGAATTCCTTATCTTCTTAAACTAGCCTAGATCTTATCTATTCTAGGTGTATAGATATAGTATTAAAGCCGCTATTGTCGATGTATCTCGAGAGATATATTTACTACTATGTATGTATAATTAGACGTCTATTGAACTTGTAGTCGCGTAGAATATGCTAGTAGGGGAGATAATGCTAATACTAGAAGATATAGCGGCATTCTAAAGGAACCGTATCGTCGTCTGATCTACTATATTTCCGCTACAATTAGACCTTCTACTATTCCTATAGAATGTAGACCTTTAATTCCTCGTCTAGTTAGTCCTATACTAGCGGTAGAAGTACTACAAACTCGGGTAGAGCGTAGATCGCCTAGAAATTAGTAGATTTGTCGACCTAGCGTTGCTGTTTCTTATAATCGAATCGTAGGCTCGAATCGTATTCTAGAGTATCTATAGTAATACTAAACAAGGACTAGGTCGGCATTTTACCTTTGTCTCCTTCGCCTTTAATTATAGAGTAATATCCTTTAAGTAGTAATATTATAGATACCTATAAACAACGAGAGGTTAGTAAATTCTATAGGAACTAGAAATTTCAGCTAAATGCTAAGAACGCTTAAATCCGAGTCTAAAGTTAATTGTCGAGGACTAATTGTTTCTTCTACTTTATAAACAATAATAATAACGACTATTATATTACTTACCTATATTAGTAGAGGGTTTCCGAGCCTCGCCTATGTCGCCTACTACGCGCTAGTTGCTATAGGCTAGTTGTTACGAAGATATTAAGCGCCTCCGGCGTTACTAGCCCTCTCCTTAAGCTTAATTGCTAAATCGATAAATTCGCTATATTCCTTCTTCGTTATCGTATTATATATCGCCCTTAATATTAACTTAAGGGTGTTAGTATAGCCTTTTACTAGAAAGTGCTTTACGAGAACCTCCTTAGTATACTACTAGCATAGAAACTACTCGATTTAAATACCTAGGTCCCGAAACGTGCTACGAATAGCTAGTTGCTTAGTAGCCGAGTTATTAGTAATAGACTACTATAGACACTACTTGTCGCTAGTCTACTATCGAAGAGCTAGTATTCTAGTAGAGATAATGCCGTTGCGTTAATTCTCGGTTAGGAAGTATCTAACTAGCACCTAAACACCTATTTCTAGCCTAACCTAAATAGTAAATAAATACTAGCCTAATTCGTTGGTTTTATACGTAGCATCTAGTAAGAACAACCTGCTAATACTAGGCTCTCGCAACAACTTAATTTACTACTAAGTAGCATATATAACACCCTAAATAAGTTGTCTATCGCATATAGCTAATATTTTATCGGTATAGACACGCTAGTTAAGTAGTTTCTTAAGCCTTAGAATCTCGGCGTTTCTAGCTTAAAATCTCGTTAGAACCTCCTTAATCTACTTCTAAGCCTGCCCTTTAAACTCTATAGACACACGCCTATCGTTACGCATAGTATTAATACTCTTGCGATTAGCATTACGGATATTATAATAATTAATGTATTTACCGCCGCATTCTCGCTATAATAGGTGCTATTAAATAGCCTTTAGAACAGCCGCTAGTTTAGGGTTCTTCGAGACCTAGTAACTGTTAGAAACGGCTAAATTTAGACACTATAAGTACTTACTAATTCTTCTAACTAAACGTAGATCGTATTACTAATACTACGCTCTATTATTTAATCCAGATTATGCGAATAATGGACTCTAGTCTTCTCGCGAGTCTTTATAATATTTACCTTCTAAGGATTACTCTTACTATAAGCGTTTTCCTTAGTATAGTAATACACTACTACAATCGTTAGGTTATACTACAAATCGCTAAATTCGCGCTTCTAGACACCTAACGAAGCACTCGCCGTTCTATTACGCGCCTTATTACATATATAACGACACTAATATTATTCTTAGCGAGTTAAACTATCTTATATAAACTTCTACGTACGAACAAGCCCCTAAACTACTAACATCTACGGCTAGTAGGTACCTCGAGAATCGTTAGTTTCCGTACTTAAACGTACTTAATCGTCCGCTTATAGAAGTCCTTCTATCTACATATAACGCTATCCTTTAAGTCGTTTAATTTAAAGAGCCTATCTATCTAAATAACGATATCTTTAGGTATAGAAAACCTATTAATTGTAAGCAGCTTCTACGGTTCTAGAAGCACTAGTTTAGCGAACATTCTAGTAGCGACATTAGTACTAATTAGAACAACAAGAGGTAGAAGAAAGGACGTAGGTTTACTAGTAAAAATTCTAATAGTTTAAGAGCGCTATACCGCTGTTTCTACGGCTTTATAAACGCTAGTTGTTCGGCGCTTCTAAATAAGGATAAGAGGCCTATAATAGACCGAAGATAACCGAGATAGTATCTACTAGCAAGGGTGTGTCTACTATAACTATTAAACTATGCGATAATTACTATAATACTAGTCTGCGTATTAACATTGTCGAACAGATACAATATACTGTTTAAGGCTCAACGTGGAAGGGGTGACCCCAGCACTAGTATAGATCGATCTGGAGTATAATTAGCAAAGGCTTCAAGGGCCAGAAACTGTAAATAAATAGCTTGAAAGACGCCTGATCGACTTCATCCAAACGCTATCACAACAACAACTTCACCCATAGTCCTTGAACAAACACAGATCCGACACAAGATACAATGCTTTTCACCGCCGCGGCTGTCCTCGGCTTCCTGCCATTCCTGAGTCTTGCCAACCCATTCCCTCAGAATGCTGGAAACTCACCGGGCTCAAACATGTGCGACGCTTCAACGTTCAACAATGGCAAGCAATACGATATCGTTCAGGCACCAGTGGCAGACTGCCAAGCCCTCATCAATGGAGTCGACAGAGCCGGAACGTTCTCGTTATCCCATAGCTGGGCTAGACCTTACATTTCAGGCGAATGTAAGTACCTTGACCTCTCTTGATGATTGATGGTTATCCATACTGACCTCTGTTCACAGGCGCTTTCAGTGTCCGTGTCATTGCGGGCTCCAAACCTGGTCTGGTTGGCGGTGCGGATGTAGTTGATCTAGTTACCGATTCCATTGGCAAGTTTCAAGAAAGTGGATATATTTCTTGCAAAGGGCAGTACGGGCAAGTCGTGTCGGCAGAGGGCGAAGTTGATTGTAATGCCATTGGCGGGGATCAGGTCAGAGTGGAATGGATCTTAGCCAGCTCAGCATACAACCCGCCGAACTGATGAGCTATCCAGTGGCTACCAAAAGTGGTCCACCGTAGACAGCTACCTTATTGCTAAATCTGTATCTTCAGTCAGACTCAATCTGTGGTCGCAGCACAAATAGATCATATCATCAATCTTTGCTCATTCACATCAAGGCTTTCGGCTTATGCTTGATCGCGTTTTAAGAGCGTGTTACCATTACGCCTATTTCGCTCTCGTCATGCCGGTCGCGGTGAATGAGATCACTCCACAGACGCCAGCAGTGTAGGTAGAAGCAGCCTGGCGTTTGGAAAGAGACACGAGATCCCGCTGACGCTGATAGGGGTCTCTCGTGTGTGTTTTACATATACTGTCTGAACGGTTGCTGGTGGCGGGTCGTAATGCTGTGGAACCAGCCGTATCTTTTGATTTAACCTGTAAGCTGTGGAAGCCTCTCCCGGTCGACGGTTGGACAATGCGACATGTGCGTTTTTGGTGTGTAGCAAGTGTGAGGTGAGGCTCAGCGAAGAATGGTGGCAGGATGTGGAGAACGGGCCCGTGCAGAATTTCTGTAGACCGAGGGACCATGTTGCACTTGTTCCTGGACCCGTATCAAATACCGCATGGGTAATAGGCACGTGCACACGGCGTCGGTGAGTGAGTGAATGTCCGGCCGACACCTTCTCCACGCGACGCGTTCTTTGTTTTAATCGCTACTTTCCGTGTCGCTACCCTAGGTTTAGTAATCGTTATTATTACTAATTTTATTAGTACTTATCGATCTCGTTGTCCTACTACTCGATATGTCTACCTCTTTATTAAATTCGTTACCGCCGCTAGTAGAGGACATACTAGTAGAAGCTACCTAGGGCGATTTTATACTCGAGGGTAATAACAATACTATAGACGTATTAGAAGAAGATAAAATTAACGAATCTAGTAAGGAAACTAGTAATTCTTCCTCCGAAGAAGGTCCTTAGCGTAATACGAAATCCTATATCCTTAAACCCGTTAGGGAGTCCGTATTCGCGACCCTTCCTTACGTCGAAGACCTTCTTTATTAGTAGTAGTAGTATATACTACGTAATCTATTTAACTTGTTTATATTATTAGTAAAGGATTAGTACTTATTAAAGCTATATATCGATAATCTATAGGTAGTTAATAAGGCGTCGTATACCGAGCGTAGTAGCCTCGAGACTTCGCGTTATAGGTATCGTTTCTATAAGAAAGAAGGGTAGAAAGTAGATAAGTCGAAGAGTCGTTATTTAAAGGAGAATAAGCGGAAGATAGAGCCGGCGCGTAGATATCCTATTACTATAAAGGTAATTAGTATATATAGTAAGAATAAGAAGACTAGCGAAGAAGAGATCGTATCCTATTGTATTTAACGCGTTAGCTATAAAGAATACTACCTAGACTACTAGCTAGACAACTTTAATAACTTCTAGCGGTATAGCGCGCTTCTAAGTACCGCTAGTTATAAGATCTACTATAGTTATCGTGCCTCTTTAGTTTACTATACCTTAAAGGTAAAGTATAATCTAGTCGCTTATAAGCGCTTTAAGGACGCTAGTAGCTTATATTTACGTAAATACGAT
>KZ107010.1:3595-34278 GCA_000504365.2 Pseudocercospora pini-densiflorae CBS 125139
AACTAGTAGCGTCTAGATTAGTTTAGATAGGTAGGCTACTTATAGTCTAGTAGATTTATATATAAATTAACGTATTATAACTAGACGGCTTTTAAGTCTTCTAGACAACACGTATTCGCGAAATTTATTAATATTTTATTAGGAGCTTGTAGTAGATATTAAATAGAGCAAATTATATAAGATAATTTCTTTAGATAGTATATCGTCGTTGTCTAGTAGCTATCTAGCTATTCCTAAAGCTAGATTATATAATAGTATAAAACGTACCTAAAGCTAAGATATATCTACTAGACGCGCTAGATACTTCCTTAGACCTCCTCTAGTAGGAGGAGCCCGCGGAGCGCTTAATTAGCTCCCTACGCGAGGTGGTCTAAGCGTCCCCTGAGACTAAGGTCGCAGCTTCGCTTCGCTTGCTTTGCCGAGCCGCATCCACTTCCGCAGTTCAGGGCAAGGCAAGCTCGAGCCTCGAGATCGGCCTGATGACCTCAAGTTCGACCCGAGCAACGACCCGACCTTCTTCTATATCACCAGCTGTACAGATTTTCACAACAACCATAGACTTCGATTCCCATAGACGTATACTAGGAAGACATCAACTACATCAAATCCTCTTCGAACACTGAAAGAAGACATCCGCCAGTCATGGCAGGCAAAGACCAGAACTCCGACCCGGATCAACTCTCAACTATCCCACATGAGCGACAAGGCGACAGACCCGACTACTCAAAACCTCTGCCACGTCAAAAATTGCCCAAGGAACTTCAAGACACTCTCGACCATGAAGACCGCTTTTGGGACGTGCTCACTTCAGGCAACGCAGGCGAAACAACCGACTCCAGCGTGCGCTATGCAGCCTACGCCTCACGACTCCGCACAATCATGCTTTCCGCGCATCGCTACGTAGCCTACACATCAGACATAGGAGAATCCTTCCGACCCGTAGCACATCCTTGGCTAGTCCGAGGAGCATACGGCGTGAGTTGGGCATATCTAGCCGGCGATGTTTCGCACGAAGGATACAAAGCGTACAAACACAACCAGAGAATTCTACATCCTGAGACAGATGAGGATAAAGCCGTGGTAGCAACGAGGCCGGGAGGACAGCATATTCCTGCGATAGAGGATTATAGAGCTGTGATGGTGCAAAGAGCTGTGTTCCAGAGTATTGCTAGTATGGGTCTGCCGGCGTTCACGATACATAGTATTGTGAGGTACTCGGGACGTGCGATGAAGAATGTCAAGAATGTGAGGTTGAGGACTTGGGGACCTATTGGTTTGGGTCTGGCTGCTGTGCCTGCGCTGCCGTTCATGTTTGATAAGCCGGTGGAAGAGGCGACGGAGTGGGTGTTCCATAAGGCTTTTGAGGCGATTGGGGGACCGACTGCTGTGGGTAAAGATAAGCATGGACGAGGACCGGAGGTTGGGCATAAGCAGAGTGAGAAGAGTTCGGTCAAAGATGAGATCTGAACGGTCTGTCTTGAAAGTAATTGTATAGATGCGAAGATCAGATTTGAAGCAGGCGGTGTGTTGTGGTAAAGCGCGGCGAATGGAGTTAGTTTCTCTGCTCAAAAATGGCCTTGCGAGGCACAGCTGTACATAAAATTCGAAACTCAGAAGTATTCCAATGAGCTGAAACCTTTCCAGTCACACTTGCTACTTTGTAACGTTGATGAGCTGACCCAAGTGGGTGGTCTTCTTGCTAATTCCTGAACATTTGGAGGCCTCCGGGGGTGGAACTGTTCATCATCGGCGGTCATACTTTGTCGTAGACTCACTGGACCCCAAAGAAAGTCTCGCGTTCACACTTCCATCCAACTTTCACAAAAGTTCAACACATGCTACCACAACGGTTGTTGAAGACACAAGGAACTAAAAGACAGCAAAAGAATCATTTCTCCTTCGGATAGGATCGAACTGCTTTAACGTTAGCTATGGTCGTTGCAGGATCCATGCGGTGATGGAGCGTACCTATCAACCTCCCGATGCCATTTCTCGTAACGAGTAACAGTCGAACGCGCTAGCCAATTGCGCCACGAAGGATACTCATTGTATTTGAGCCATGATTGGGCACTTATTCCGTGAAAATAGTTGATATTAGCTGTGCGAAGTCCGTGCGGGCCTTCGTCGGCGATGTGGGTCGTCTCAAGCTGACCAGGAAGGCCGGGAACAAGCGTTTCGTGGGTCCAAGGCATGTGAAGTTGTGTTCTGTGATGTTCGTTGCGTGATGTGTAAGCTTGGCCAGGATCCGTGAAATGCAGTCTTCAAAGGTCCTGTTGGTGCTCCTCGAAGCAATGTCTTGGCAACAACCAGATCTCGATGGGTATCACATTCGGACGACGGAGGATGCTCCACAGCCTGTAGGTATTCATATCTTGAGCGTCGTGGAAGCCTTTCCCACAGACGACTCACAGTCAACTTTTTCATCCTTTCGCAGCCTGCTGCTCCGCCTCCTTCATCCTCGTCTTGAACTCCCTGGGCGTCTCAACCTCCTTCTTCTTACTCCCACCCAACATCTTCTTCACCACACTGGGCTCACTCCACATGCCCACCTTCCTCTCTTTCGCCCTCATCTCAGCCTCCTCATACCTCTTCTTCTTCCCTCCAAACTCACTATACATCTTCGCCTCATAAACCGTAGCCAATCCAGCCCTCAACATCTCCAACCCAACATCCTCCCTCCTCAACCCAAACCACTTCCTCTTATACACCGTAGCCACAACCCTCTCATACTGATCCCTCCGATACGGCAAAACTCTCACATACCGTCCCAAAATCCTGTCCCTCAACCACTGCAATGCCTCAGGCCCATACTCTTGTCCCGGTCTCCCGAAATGTGGATTCTCGGGCGCATCGACCCCCGCGATACGAATAGACAAAGTCTGATCTTTCAGTTTCTTATTGTCTTTCGGGATAGGTCGAAGAATTCCCCAAGCTGTCCATTTCCCTCCAGGAGTATGAAACATGCGGAAATTATCTCCGTCTCCTACACTTGTGACTTTTCCGTATAAAGAGCGTTTTCGCAGCCATTCTGGTTTTAGGTGACTGACGTTTGGGATTCGACGGAGACGGGTTTTGTAGAAGCGTGAGGCGGTGTAGGAGGCTATGACGGAGATGGTGGAGATTGTGATGACTTCGTTTGTGGTCCAGGTTCGGCGGGATATATCTGTGCCATTGCCGCCGCCGGACAGAGTCATTGAAGGGTTGGGCGATGGTGAGCTTGGGAGAGGGAAAGAGAGGTGTTTGTGTTGATTGAGTTCAGCCTCATGCCGAGGTCGAAGCAGGGATTCTTGGTTGGCAACGTGACGGGGTCTTTTTGCGGGAGGAACAATTTCTCCTGACTACTTCGACTACGACCTTGAATCGACATACTCATCGACTATCGTTATCTGCTTCAAGGCTCAAATGCACGTATGACGCGCTACTGGTCGAGGCAAGAATGAGGGTCATCCGAACCAAGCACCAAAGGTGTCCTGGTTGCCCACTTCGAGCTTGAGCAATCAGCTCGGTGTTGGAGTGCGGTGTCGACCAAGCTCAGCGTACACAATCATACTCGAGGAGCCTTGAGGCGGTTGCATACGGCTTTCAGTAATATCATGCTCGAGTAGCTCTTGCCCTCTGCGGGGTCAACTCGTAGGTCGCTCCCTTCAACAGGGCGTATAACCCACCTTTCAATCAATACTCGCATAATGCGATCAATCTCCGCATTGTCATACGTTTTGCGGACTTCAGCTGCTTTACCACCGCAAGCTCCGAAGTTGATAGCTAGAGGAGCATTTGTGACTGCTCATTCAGGATCTTTCAACAGCAAGCAAAACAATAACAAACGACAATGTAATCCGCCCTGGTCCTACATATCAAGAACTCATGCTGAACTGTGATTTAGTCCATACCTCACCGATAGTCAGGAACAATATGGCACAATATGTACCAGACGAAAGCTTGTTCAAAGGGCTCGAGGGCAAGGTCGTGGTTCTCACAGGTTAGACGGACCTTCCTCAACCATGAATTTGGTTCTATATCTAACATAACCAGGCGGTGCTACCGGGATCGGTGCAGCTACAACACGAATTCTCGCCAATTGTGGCGCCAAGGTCGTCTTCGG
This sequence comes from Pseudocercospora pini-densiflorae CBS 125139, assembly GCA_000504365.2. Classification (NCBI taxonomy): domain Eukaryota; kingdom Fungi; phylum Ascomycota; class Dothideomycetes; order Mycosphaerellales; family Mycosphaerellaceae; genus Pseudocercospora; species Pseudocercospora pini-densiflorae. The sequence goes on from KZ107010.1 coordinate 7,698, forward strand.
TGATATCAATGTCGCGGCAGCAGAATCACTAGCTAAAAAGCTAGACTCTGTTACCTTTTTCAGATGCGATGTCGTCAACTACGATGACTTGTACAGCCTCTTCAAAGCGGCGCACGACCAGTATGGCCAGGTTGATCACGCAATTTCCTGCGCTGGCATCTTTGAGCAGGGGAACTGGTATGATCCGAAGCTCACGATCGATTCAGTGAAATCTGATCCTGGCAACTCCAAAGTCTTGGATGTGAATGTTCTCGGAACACTACATTTCTCACGCATCGCCGCAGTATTCCTCAGAGAGAAGCTTCAGAAAGGCGAGAACAGAAGTTTGACACTTCTATCGAGCGTGAATGCTTTCCGAGAGAGCCCTGGGCTGTTCATATACCAGGTAAGCAAGAACAATTCGCAGTTACTGCAACGTGCTCACTGGGTGCCAGACCTCTAAACATGCCATTCATGGTGTTCTTCGCTCATCGAGGAAGACATTATACGAACGAGATGGCATTCGCGTCAATGCTGTCTGCCCTGGAGTCACGGATACTGCAATGACGCAAGGCATCATTGCGGCTTTCCGAGACAATGACTTGTACTGGCAAAGTGCCGAAAGTGTCGCGAAAATCATCGTCGGCATCATGTCTGAGACCATGAACGGCAAGGCATACTACATCGAAGGCGGTGATGGTTGGGAATTTGAAGACAGCTTCTATGCCATGCAACCCAAGTGGCTTGGAGAAGAGCCAACAAGACGTATGCGAGTGAATGCTGAAGCTGTGAACAAGGTCAGAATGCTCTTACTTGTCGCTGACTATACCTGTATTTGTGTACTGACTCAGTCTTGCAGGGTGTCTTGACGCCGAAAGAGTAATGAGGATGCCATCAAGGTCAACATTCTGCGAAGAATAGACCTCCGCCGTGAACAAACTCAAATGACACATCTTGTTACCCCCATTCAACTCTTTTGCACTCCGCTTCCTTCTACTTCCGGTATGGTGAGTCCAGTCTCAGCCATTCCGATTCGTTGAACGACATCGGCCGCTAATGGAATGGCATCCCGAGTCGCCCTCGCCGCCCGCCGGGCGATCACGCTTGACACTTCTCCAGACCTTTGTGCTCAAGCTTTCATGACAAGCCTTGCGACTCCGAGCGTGGACCTGGTCATCAAAGTTGTCGCGATCATGTGAAGTCTCTTGGCATTGTTTCATGTGTGCAAAACGGTCGACAAGCGATATTTGGGAGCAGAGTTCTCGGCAACGCCTATTGAGGAGATCAGCAAGAATCTGCACCTCCTCAGTCGGCTAACGAATCGTATTTCTCGGATTCTAGAGTCTGCCGGACCGAAGGAGATGGAGGCGATGTCATGTTCAAAAGTCAATGGTTTCGTCCTCTTCACTCTTGTGGAAGCATTCCTTTGATAACATCAACATCTAATTCTGCTCACTTGCTTAGAAGCATACCATCAAGATGAAATCCATCGCACTCCTCGCCGCATTGGCTGCGACGTCTGCTGCCCAGAACATGACGATGATGAACACCTCCATCACCTACGTCCCAAGAACCTGTACAGGAAACTACACCCAAGGCCGCGATGAAGTCTACTACACAGTCCCATACAGCTACGACCAAGTCATGTCCATCATTGGAAACTACAGCAATCTAACCTGGTCCGGCTCACCCGAAAATTCCGTCTCACTGAACGGGACAGACAACGAAGTCGGAACAGCACGTACCTACGATATAGCAGGCGCCCACGTAATCGAAACAATCCTAGAATACTCCAAACCCCCATCTCCGGGTCCCTACAACGAAGTCCACAATACAGCTCTCCTAACCGTCCCATCTGCCGGGAACGTAAGTTTCTACATCCCTTTCGATGGAACGGTTGTAAGTTCTGTTTGTGATGGGAAGGCTTCTGCGTTTAATTTCACTGCTGTGTATTGTGCTACGAACGCGACGGTTGCTGGGGAGGTGTTGCATATGTTGCATCTTGGTGATGCGGTTACGGTGGGGAAGTTTTTGGGAGGCAAGAATTTTACGAGTTGTGAGGCGCTTGGCAGTAATGCTACTGGACCGATGAATCAGACTGCGAGCTTCCCTTCTGCGGCGAATGCGACGGCGAATGGTACGACTGGTGAGGGAGCGACTGGTACGACTTCGGGTGGAGGAGCGTCGACTTCGAGTTCTGCGGCGGATGTGAGGTATGGCGGTGGATTGATTGGAGGCGCGATGTTGGTTGTTGCAGGATTGATGGCATTGTAGAGAATGGTGTCGTGGGTCCGAAAGTGTGATCTGCTGTTGAGAAAGCTCATCTTGAAGGATGTAGAAATAATATTGGCATGATCTGAAGTACCACTCTGTGTTATATGTTAATAAGTTGCCCAGCCTGTTCAAAATAGATTGACAGATTCCAGTGCGTGAATCGATCTGCTCATGCCGCATTCTGAACGACGAGTCAAGAGTTACTCTTGTCTCAGAACTGAATGAATGAAGAGCATGCTCTTGCCAGCTCGCGATGTTGGAACAAATAGTTGCGGTCGCCACTCAAGGCACATATGCGATTCGGCAATCGATTTCAAATCTCACATCCAGAAAGATTTCCAGAAACAGCAAAAAAAAAAGGATCAAAAAGGGAAGAAAGTCCAGCGACATTTTCATCTCCCAGGAACTGCACTCCCTTGCAGGCTACACTTTCCTGTCAGATCAAGTCCCGAACTCGTGGGCAAGTGCTTTTGGTAACCGGCACACCTTCGGCTGTGGTATAGTGCAAGCTATACCACATCATGATATGACATGAGTCTGTAGAGATAATTGGCTCAGCTACTTCCCTGAGAGAAAGACGAAGTGATTACGGTATATGAGTGTTGGGATTGCCAAGATCGTAGGAGGACTGTCTGGATTCGGGGAGGTAAGCAATTGTGGGTTTGAGTGTTCGATAGCGAAGGGTAGCCGTGAGGATATTCAGGTAGTCGGACGGAGTGCCTGAAGTTTGTCCAGAAGGTGTCATGTGTCATGGTTCACGGCTGCCGTGGTATTGGGCTTTTGGCTGTGTCAAGGCTGGCCTCTGGCTCCAAACTCTCCAGCTACACCTTTCATAATCACTTTGTCCAGTTCCAGGAGCTTTTCTATCTTCCTCCTGTTAAGGCTCCGGCTCCACTGTTCGTGGCGTTGCTACGACGGGAGAATTCGACTGCATCTTCGGACAACTAAATTTAGGCGGCTCCGGTGGGACTTCTTGGGGATTTGTGCATCCATGGAAAGGCTTGAATGTCAGTCGTGAGTCTCCGACTGCTTCTCTTCTGTCCCAAATTTGATGCCATGTCCTCGAAGTCTTCGAAATCTACTCGTGCCTCCTTCGAAGTAACGTGTGGTCAGCGGAAGTGGTGTGAACGAAAGACGGTGGCTCGCATTCAGTGTCATCAGTCCGGCCACTTGACTGCGTCAAGAAGTATGTAGGATGATGCGCCTGCTGATAGTGTATATATATTTGCTATGAGAAGCACCAGCACAGGAAAGAACGAGGTTAGACGAGCTCGGTCAAATGCGAAGTGGTGCCGAGGAGTTGGCTCCGACTCCTGGCCTCTGACTCCGAGGTACCCTCCAGAAAGAAAGGCTATGCAGATATTGTTGAGAATGTTATACGATGTTCCGGAATTGATAGGGTTTGGTTGATCGCAATGCGAATGATGATAGCTATTCACTCTCTATATCGAGAAACTAGTTATCTTAAAGGATGTGTTTAGAAAGTTGCTTCGCTCGTCGTTCATCACCCAAACACCCACATATTAGAACGATATGCCCAAGTGCTCATGAGCTTGCTCACGAGAAGCTCATTCAGTCATGAACCTCGAGCGCGCAGAAATCGTCCAGCACATTGACAATCTCAACCAAGTAATCTGCGATGCCTTCAACAGACGCGATTTCGACCCCGAAGCTCCTATTTGGCATTTATGGTCTGAAAACTTCCATGCATACGTTACGGGCACAGGACTGCAACAGAGCGACGATGTTGAAATACCATCAGAGTTCACTGGCGGCAAGTACAAGCTCTTACGACACATGAAGGAAGCCACCATTCTTCGTCCCGAACTCTGGTTTCGGCTTCATCAAAGCACCACCAAATTGAACGATGCTAGGAATAAGGCGGTGTCGTTCTTGATACTGGAGATTACGGGAAATCCAGCAGGCGTGAAGCGTCTTACTATAACCATAGCTGTGTGGCAATTGGATGATCGACGTGGAAAATGGATTAACGTCAGTGCCCAGAGCATGGGCGGCATTGATCACACATGCGATATGCTGCCAGCGGTATTCTGAATTGTGCCAGACACTCCCGTTTTAGGCTGGTTTGCAGATTCCGAGTCTTGATAATTTCCTGTCCACCACGAGTCAGGCCGACCCCTGGCTGGAGAAGTCTATGCGCCTTCGAACATGGGATCCATGAGCATCGCCACATGAGAAGACGACGTTTCTCCATACAGATAATCCAGACAGCTCATATACATCAAAAAAACTTGCCGATCATGGATTCCAAGCAGACTCTCCAGCACCTGGAAATGATGTCGCAGGCTATCATCGACGCCGTAAACCGCCGCGACTTCGATCCTGACTCTGCCGCGTGGAAGAGCATTTCGGATGACTTCTATATGTATACAGATGGTACCGGATTGGGACACAGTGGACTTTGTAAAACATCAGTGATGTCGAGGTTCGGCAAAAAGCAGACCATGGCCGCCTGCCGATATTTGGCATCTGAGTATCCCAATGTCAGACTTCGCGTTTCGGAGACCCATGCGAGACTCAATGTAGCCGGAACGAGAGCGGAGAGATATCAGGAGATAGAATGCCAAGAAGTCCCATCAACGATGAGGAGGCAGATAATCAGTATCCAGACTTGGGAGCAGGATCACCTGAGTAAAAAATGGTTTCTGACTAGAAACGAAATTCTTGGCGGGATTGATGTCGCTTCAGGCATGGCATGAACAGACCTTGCCACGACTCGGTCTGCTAAAGGCCCCGCCAAGCGACCTTGGCGACATGATCGACCTTTTTTCGTGTGACTTTCACCAGGCCAAGATATTTCAGCTCTGCCATAGCGCGCTGGTACAGTGCCATCGCGGCCGCTTCATCCTGAACGCCGTCGCCAATCACCGCTTGGAACGCCTGCCAAAGATCGCTCGCGTTGATGATATTGCCGGATTCGAGATACAGTTGGTACAACACGGCAGTTGCTGGCTGTGTTGCTGCTAGGGTGGCTTCCTCGGATTCCTGGTCTGGCGCGCAGCATTCGCAGTCCAGGTAGTCGTGTGGTGCGGCTAGGGCACGCTCCACAGCATGTCTTGGCCTCGGGGTGAAGACTTCGCGATAGGGGGACCGGAAGTCATACAAGAAGATCTCGTTCATAGGTAGCTCTTTAGGGTTTATGAGAGCATCCGTGAAGTGGGTGTCGAGAGCATCTGCGAAGCGACGAACAAGTGCGGTGTATGCAGCATCCTGCTTCGAAAGTGTGGACTTCTGCTTGCTGAGCTCGACTTTCTGTGCAACCACTGTTGTGCGCAAGGTAGAGTTCTTCAAGTCGTCCTCGCTCCGCAAAGGCTGCTGTTGAGCTCCAACGTCATTTTTGACAAGTGATGCGAGCTCAGCCTCTAATGCCAGCACTTCTGAATCAAGGCTATCGGGCAATAGGGAGTCTCTCACAGCAGCCATAACCTTCAGAGCTATGTCGGAAGGCAGCTTCTTGATGGATAAGAAGAGGGAGCGCAGCAACGGTGACGCAGCCAATTTAGCCGACATCATTTGTATGTATAGACTTGATTTTGAGGAGACCTTTGTGTATGGTACCTGCTGCTGGATGTGTCTTATGATTTGGCAGACCATCAAGGCACTCGCGATCTTGGCCCGACCATCCTCAACAGCCTGCTTTGTGAAGTCGAAAAGCGCTCTATCGGAATCCAAGAGTTGGCGCAGATGCTTGGTCTCGCCTTGCTCGAGACGCTCTTCCGCATATCTGCGGAATGAGGGTAACGTTCGGAGAGCCTCAAAATGATCGCTTGGAACAGCATTAAATAAGAGTTCAGAGTCCAAGAATAGCGTAGTGGCATTGGCATAGTGCTGACTCATATAAGCATACTGAGCGGCATCTCTCAGACTGTCAATGCCTTGAATGTAGTCGCTTTGCCTGTCGAGCACTGATGACATCAAGTTCGGTCCAAGCCAGAGTGCCGTGTCTGCATCAGTAAGAGCGTCAAACACCTGTTCGGTCTCATCGCTGGATACAGCTACATCGAAGATCCGTCCATCAAGGCATCTGACGGCTTCGTTGGTGAGTCTTTGTTGGAGGAACTCCACTGACGTCGCAATGTTGAACAAGAACGCAAAGGGAATTCGATCTTGCCAATAAGCCAACAGCGTGATCAGCTCCGAGAGAAGATCATTGTCGAACGCTTCAGTGTCCTCAAATGCAATGACGACTTGTCGCAACTGACGCTCCTCAACATGATCGTGGAGGATCTGCAGGTCGTAGTTTAGCAGCTTAGTGCCTCTTCTCGAGGTCGTTCCTCCCTCATGTTCATCGTCGTCATCATCAGTGGTCCTTAGAGTAGCCTTCTGGATGATCGACTTGAGCAGATTCTTCAAATTAGTGCCAGTGCCCGATGAGATGGAGACCACGGACCGTCGTGCTTTGAATCCAGGTTGTAAGGAGACTTGGGCGACTATGGCGGATCTCAATGCCGAGTTTGCACCAGCCAAGACCAGAGCTGTCGGGATCTTTTCTTGCTGCGTACCGTTCTCACTGTCATCAAGAAATTGAGCGATATCCGTCACGGTCGTAGCATTGATCACGTCAAGCCTCGCATCAATCTGGTCTGACTTCGAGTGCCACACATTGCGATATGCGGTCTGTCGCGATTGCCAGGAGCTTTGTAGTCCTTGGTAATGAAGTCTTCGACGTTTTGCTGGCCGATCATCATCAGGTTGAAACACGTAGCACTTCTCGTATTCCATGATGTGTTGTGCAGTCGAATGTTTGGGCCTAGGATCTGAAAGGATGAAGTGCACGGAAGGAGAAACGCGACGCGACTGCCAAGACATGCACAGACCCAAAGGTTTTCACGTCGTGAAGATGCGTTGCGCAGACGTATAATTTATACTGTTATCTGATGCTAATTTCCACAACTAACCATGCTCGTCCTCGGTCAGACCAGGACAGTCTTCCATGCCCTCATCTGCATACCGATACTTGCACCAGAAGCAGTAATTGTATTTCCCCCGAAGATGTGTCAAGATCTTTTCCAGCCGCTCTGATATAGGCAGTGCCTCATATTCGTCAAGCTCAGAATCTTCTTCATCGAGGTCCTCTTCTACCTCTGTGCCGAACGCCAAATCGTCATCCTTGTCTTCTTCGGTATAGTCATCTCGCCGCGACAAGCTCTGGTCAAGATCATAGCGCATGCGGCGCTCACGTTCCTTCTCCAGCCTGTCTTTTGCAAGAGGACGCCAGAAGAGCGTGATGGACTGCAAAGGCGCGTTCTTCCTGCCATCTCTAGGCGCTGTATCTGCTTTCTTAGAGCCGCCTGGAGACGTAGACACTGCACTTTCAGGTTTCGCATCAGTCTCAAAGCCCTCAAGTGTCCGCATTGCCGACCACCACTGTCCCTCTTTGCGCTTCTCTTCTGCTTCAAGTCGATTTCTCTCTCGATAGTCAACCTCATCCAGCTTGATCTTCTTCTCTTGAACGCCTAAAGCCTCAGCGGCTTCTCGAAGCTTGCGCTTCTTATCACTCTCCATGCCAATACCACCACGGTCTTCCTTGAAGTTTACCTCAATTGGCCGAGTTCTTGCGCCTTCGGTCTTGCCAAGAGCGCCGCCTTTGAAACCCATTTTCGCCATCATCTGTGCTCCCTTGTTGGAGCTGTCTATCTCAGTAGCAAGAGCATTCTCGAGGCGCGTCCTGTCCTCTTCTTTACGCTCAGCTTTGGACTTTACTTTACCTCGCTCGGCAGCCTCCTTCTTGAGGCGCGCCGTGCGTTGTAAGGAGGTCTCTTTCTTCGCAGGCGCATCATCGAAGGTCATGGAGAGGTAGTCATCTTCTTCCTCGTCGGCCATGACTGCGGCTGCGTGTGCGAGAGAGAATGGCAGTGTCTTCCGCCGATTGCGTCAGAACCTTGCTTGTTACAGCGGCATCAACAGGGTGTTGACCTGGCGATAACCGTGAGTTTCGACTTCACTTTGAGATCGCAAAGGCGGTTGAACTTTTCTCGGACAGCTCCTCCGTCCTTATGCAGGTACCGGCCAGCTTGAACGGGAGCTTCCTCCGCGAGTCTGCCGTGGAGGAGAAAGAGAGCAAGAGAGCCGCAGGGGACGCAGCAATTCCGCAGGCTAGACGACTTCGCCGAGCATTGCACTGTCAGCAGAATATCACCGAGCCTGACTTCATTTTCAATCAGCAGATGACGAAGCAAAGGAACCGAGGGGGACACGAGGGGCTACGAAAATGGTCTCGATTGAACTTCGGCACCACTGTTTAGCAAGCATTTTTCTGGTGAACCATTCCTAGAAAAATTGAAGGTAATTGACTTCAATTAGTGGGCACTCACCCACTGTGGATACCCGCCTCAATGCCAGATCGGCAAGGAAGCTTCCAGCCATGTGAGATGGTATCATTATGGCCAGGAAAATGCAAGGAGAAATAAGTAGGTGAGTAAGTCCCGCACGACCTCTTGCATTGTTTCTTCATTCACTATCCACCTCGTTCCTCAATCTCATCCGCAGCCATGGCACCAAAGATCGCTATCGTCTTCGTAAGTGATCATGCTTCAGAGCTATGAGCTCTTCGACGTCGTGCCTACCATCCTAACTACCACTAGTACTCCACCTGGGGTCACGTCCAGCAGCTCGCTGAGGCTGAGGCCGAGGGCATCAAGGCCGCAGGCGGCTCTGTCGACCTTTACCGTGTCCCAGAGACTCTCCCTCAAGAAGTCTTGACCAAGATGCACGCTCCAGAGAAGGACAGCAAGATCCCAACTCTCGACAGCCCATCGCAGCTCGAGCAATACGATGCTTTCCTCTTCGGTATCCCAACCAGATACGGAACTTTCCCAGCTCAATGGAAGGCCTTCTGGGACTCTACTGGAGGTCAATGGCAGACCGGTGCTTTCTGGGGTAAGGGAGCAATAACCTTCTAGTTAATGTCTGAGATCCTTGCTGACTATCGATCTAGGCAAGTACGCTGGTCTCTTCGTCTCTACTGGAACTCTCGGTGGAGGACAGGAGTCCACTGCTCTCAACGCTATGAGCACTCTTTCTCACCACGGTTTCATCTACGTCCCACTCGGCTATAAGACCACCTTCGCCCTCCTCGCCGACCTCTCCGAAGTCCGTGGCGGTAGTGCCTGGGGAGCAGGAACCTTCTCCGGCGCCGACGGCTCCCGCCAGCCATCGAAGAAGGAACTCGAGCTCGCTACTGCTCAAGGCAAAGCTTTCTACGAGGCTGTCGCCAAGGTCAACTTCGCGTGACTAGCTGGCGAGCAAAAAGGTGCAGCGAGTGGTGGACAAGCAAATGGAACAGCAGCCGCGACTGAGAGTAAGACACCTCAGCAACAGCCTGCGACGACAAGTTCCTCTGCGCCTCAAGAGAAGGAAGAGAACAGCAAGGGACCTTGCGGCTTGCCCTTCAAATGTACAGTTGCTTAGGAGAAGATCGTTATGATGATACCACACGTTCATGAATTCAGGAAATTTTGATCATATCTGTATGTCCTCACTTATTGCTGTTGTACCTGGTTGAAGATGGCGACGCCGACACAACCTACCACTAAGTAAGCAATCCCTACCGCTGTCCTCAGTCCTTCAACACTATTAATCTTTCAAGCTCTAATTTTTTTCAAGTGTTTTGTCGCATCAGCATACTTCTAACATCTAGTCAAGTACATCTCACTGCAGAGAACGCCAACATGGACCTCAAACTAAACACGCTGTCACTGAAAGAAATCTCACCAGACACCGAAAAAGTCACCCTCGTCCTCAACGTCGCTATCGACTACGTGGCGAGGCAAGGAGTCGGTATCGGCATCACTCTCAGAGTAGAATCCTCCAAGACAGGCAACCACGTTCCGGGAATTTTTGGCAAGAAAGAGAAGAAAGAATGGCGACAAGGCATTACGCACGACAGATTCGCAGCCGAAAACATCACCACGGAACCGAAAGCTCACATGCTCGCTTTCTGCAGAGCGATGGGAATCGCGCGCCAAACCCTCAGACAAGATCCCGTGAAGGCCGCCTGAACAAACAAGGTCAAGATCCTTTCAGCCTCGTCGGATACTGTGGATATGGTAAGCAGCCACTTGCCGGACGGAGACGCGATTCTGCAAGATGTGGAAGCAGTGCAGGATCGGCGGAGGATTAAATCTGTTCTCGCCGGTATCAAAAAGCTGGAGAAGCTTGGCCTCGAAGTCGAGATCACTCATGACAATTCTGGACATATGGTGAAAGCGACGAAAATCGCGAGGCAAAAAGGGCGAAAGGCATGTCAAAGCAGGCGGAAGTTTTATGCGGCTCAGAGGAATCGAACGCAGACACATGTACCGGAGCAGGAGGTTGTTTCTGAAGTCAGCAATTTTGAGCCACTCTGGCGTGTCTTACTACACAAAAAGGAGAGGCGACTACATGAGAGACGCGCGGCAGAGACTTAAGGATGTCCAATGCGTGAGATGGGAAGCGGAATGAAGGGCGAAGCCAATGAGTGCCGTAATAGGACGTGTAATAAGTCAAAATGAGCAATGCTTTGAATAGCCTAGCTCCGCTGTGATGGTATCCTGCTATAGTCCTGTCCAAAACTCCCAAGCCAAAGTCTACCATCTATGTTCCCAATAATTCTATACCATATGCCATAGTGTCATAAATCATCAAACAATTGTCATACTATTCGTATGCTCAGAGTGAGAACTCCACCTATCATCAACATCCATACCCTCAGCACCATTACCAGTACTCAATTGGTATTGGTGCATATCAAGCTCCGAATCCGCTGCCGCTGTCGAAGGTTTCTCCGGCAAACCTCTCAACATTTGACTCGTAGCGTGCAAATTCTCCAAAGCGCCTTGTATCCATGCTGCCTTCTTGCTACTGACCGTCAACGTCCATCGAAATTCATTCAATCGACAGGCATAGAAGTGGGCTTCCTCTTGTCCTGGGCTAGTCGCCATAAGTAAGGCGCCGAAGGTAGCGATGAGGGCGAAATTCGACGCTGATGCAAAGTACCAGAATGCATCGAGATGTTCGGGTTTGAGGCGGTTGACAAAGTCGAGGGCGCTGATGAGTCGGGTTTTGGCTGCTGATCGGCAGATGTAGAGCATGTAGGGATTTGTGGTAGCTGGGTCTAGGGACTGTACGATTCGGCGATGTATACTGATCTCCGTTGCGAAATATGCGAGGTGGAGATAGCCCTGGGAGGCGAGCTGTCCCGTTGCGAAGCTGTCCATTTTGCAGTCCTCGGGTAGCTTGGCGAACCAGTCCTTCAGCTTGATCTGTACAGGCTTTGCACGTGCCAGAGCTAGTTGTGTTGCGTATTGTCCTGCACGTGCGAGTTCTGATTTGGCAGATTCGCTGTAGAATGTATCGCAGACTTCTGCCATGATGGAAGTCAGGGAGATCATTTGCATGAACACCATGCGACCTCTTGCTGCTTGTGAGTCAAGCTCCTCATTTGGTGTTGGAAGAGGGTGTATCGTTTCGTCAAAGTCCTCTTCTGTTGGGGTTGGTACGTTCCAGTCCGATGCATTGATGTGGGATGGTCGGCCGTGCATCAATGCGCTCCATTTGTCTTGCATATACAGTGCCCAGGCAAGTCGCTTTCGAAGTTTCTTCTCCCAATTAGGTATTGACCAGTCTGAGCAGTCGAGATGCAGACCAATGTCCTGAGCGAGCGCAACAAGTTGAACAGTCAATGTCCATGTACTTGACTTGGCTCTTTGGAGAAGGAGTAGACCGGCTTGGACAGCAGACATCTTAGGCCGCTGCATGGCGACTGTAAGGCTTGAGATTGCGATAAACTCCAACCTGGCTATGTCTGGTTTCGGATGTGAAGAGACGGCAGGATCTTGATCCCACCATGCCATTGCCAACATGTACATAGCAGCCAGTAGTGGAGGATTGAATTGTCGATCACCGTGCCGATGTCGATCAAGAAAGGCCTGCTTCTGGATGATGGGATAGCTTGGGTGGACATTGCGGAAATATATATCGATCAAGGCTGGACCATGGGATCCGATGACCTGCTCGATATCGGCCAGGGCACGTGCCTCATCGTCAGGTACCGAGACATCAGAATCAGCATGGGTGCTGAAGTATTCCGTTCTGTTGACCTGGCGAAGAGTGCCAAGCTGAGACTCAGTCTCGTTCTTGTCGTTAAAGGAGCCTAGGCCGATGAGCCGAGCATCCAGAGCAGTCGTCTGGCCAAGGTACTTGCAGTGTCGGTGTCGTTGCAAGCTCAGCGACTCGTCAACAGCGAAAGGCTTCCTCATAGAGGGCTGACTAGCCAACGGTGTCGGCTGGGGTTCGACTGAGATTGGCTTTGGTGGAGCTGCAGCTGGAGTCGGAGTTGTGAAGACGGCACGCTGCTGGGAGGAGGGCGAACTTTTCTTCATTGGATTATCAGCTTTCGATCCATCATCCGCCTTGCGTTTCCTTGGTTGTGCGTTCTCCACAAACGTGCATTCTTGCTTGTGAAACTCGCAGAGGACGCAACGACGACCTTCCTGAAGAACGCACTTGGACTTGCGTCGCCTGCAACCATCGCAGGGACGCTCTCTTCTTGAACGGGCTTGAGGTGAGCTTTGTTGGATTTGTTTCAAAGCAGGTCGATTTTCTTTTCCCTCGACAACATGCTTAGGAGGTGACCAAGCTGCAATGGGACGGGGTGAAGGTCGTGGGGCCAGCGAGGGCACTGCCATTGCTGTAGCCATTGTGGCGGTCCAGAACCCGGAAAGATTGACGTAGAGCGATAGGTGAATATGTAGATAGGCAGGCCAGGTCACACTTGGCGGAAGGCTGTTTCCGGATCAAGATATGGGTTGTACAGCTGGCTATGCAGTGACCAGTCCAAGGCAGGTCAGATTGGCCAGACGACAAACCGAAAGCCTGATGGTTATCTCGGATCTGAGAGGCAATGCGAGAGATAGAAGTGCTTATCAGGCGAATAAGCAGGGCAGCAAAGAGCAACTGTAAAGATGCGACAAATGCCAACACTAAGCGTGTTCAGCAGGTCCGCAAAGGGCGGAAATGAATATCAAATGGTCGAGGGTTCTTGGGGTCATTGCAACGACTCGAAACCCAAGCCTTAGAAGATCGTCATGAACACTTGCCGTGATGCAGTATATCCCTCGTTCGAAGAGGACGGGCACGCGAAGAAGTCGTGTGCCTGAGATATAGCAGTCCCTACTCCAGATTCCACCGCCAAGTCAGCAACCAGACGACGTATCTCGCTCGATTTCAGATGAGAGCACAAGGCGTAGCTTTGTACGTAAAATATGCAATTCTGTACCTAAGAGAAATGCTTAAAGAGGCTCAGACTTTGTCGAAAGAAGGCGAGAGACCAGGCACAAGATAAGGACATCGAACAGCCAATCAAGCGCTTTGGAATGTGTCGTCGTTTCCAAAATAGAGTTCCCGAGGATTGCTCAGATGCCTCAGATCTTGCCAAGGCCCGGCCGATGGAGGGCTGATCTCGACCTCAGGTGCTGTCATCTGCGCGTTCAGATGACATGTGACGGACCCTGACGGCATTTTTGTCTGGAGAATATGGAGACTCCAGGTTTGGTCGTGTGTGCGTAAGGCAAATTGGTATTATTCTCATTGTGAGCTGCTCACAAGCTTGTCTCCCGTCTCGCCTGCCATTCTCACCCGCCCGGGAATTGCTGATCTCAGATGCTGAGCTGGCGCAGCTCCGGCTGGCGTGTCATCGGAACCAAGCGCGGTTGAAGCATCTCAACGGCAGATGAACGCCATGAGCCAGCGATCGTGGAAGGGTGCCGACTCTATAACGCCGCTCATTCACCGTTAAATACCTCTGGCATGAGTGACAGCGGTGCTTTGGACCAGCATAAAACTCGAGAGGGAGCAATCTCTTGGTTGTCTGCTATGTCAAGTGAGAGATGACGTTGGGTGCAACCAAAGGAAAGAGCTAAGTAGTCGAAAGAAATTGGTAGATGGTATGAGGCAAGAGCTATATATGCGTACTCTTGGAACTAATCTCGCAAGAGATGACCTTGATGTCGCAATGCTAAATGGCTGTGCATGTGACAGAAAAAGACGCGATGCACGTTCAAAATAGCATGCTTGAGGAAATCTGAGCCTTGGAAATATATCGATGCCAAAGTTTACTGACACGAGCCCAGATGGCAGCTTGTTTGACGCAACATAAGAGTACCTATTCTGCTTTGCAGACGTCGCGAGCACAGCGCTTTGCCCAACGGCTCTACTGCCATGCTCTGCCTGGGACACAGAAAACTGAACAAGCAGATGCCGCCTGGTTGTGCTTCAAGCTTAATCTACAATGTTGGGGCTATGAAAGCCGTTGCGACCTCGTCAGGAGACAGCAGCACTGGATGCCTGGGATAAGAGCGATATTCCAGTCGGCATGATTTACGAGGCTACGACTTTTGCGGATTATGGCCTTAACATTCGTCAGTATTAGCCCAGAATACAGCATACAATGGACAACTCACCCCAGTTCTTCAATGACTTCGCGGACTTGCTGTTTGGATCCTGCTTGGCCTTCCCTTCTTGAGCAAGGTGGCGCTTGTTGTAGGCCACTACTCTTCTCATATGATCGATATCATCCTGGTCGTATTTGCTTTCGTCCTTCTTGGGGTTCTTCTCGAGGATCTGGATGATTCGTCGACCACTACAGCGATATCAGCTTTCATGATATGCCCACATAGCGGATAATCTCGCCGCACCTCTCGTGGCCGATGGTCTCGCCCGATCCATCGTCCTTGTCCCATCCTGAACCGATTGATTCGTCACTTCCTAGCCAGTCTTTCAGCTCTTTCGCGGACATGTTCACGAGCTCGTTGAACTCTCTGCGTGTGTCGTCAGATATGTTCCCAGGCCTATCGTCCTGTATATCGTCCGAGCTTACTTAATGACAGTCTCATTATCTTTGACCATGTTGATAGCTGTCCTATGGAAACTTTGTTCGAAATGGAAGATACGGTACGGTGTTTTTCTGAGGGTGGCAGTTCGACAAGTGCGCGGAGCAAGAAACATGAATGCTGTTCATTCCCATGTATCGCCATTGTTCGAACACCATCAACGTCAATCGAGCGGTATTGATGACGTCAGTGTCCTGCGATGCCATCATTGAAGCACTTTTGATGTTTTTTTGATTGTTTGCTGCTCCCACTCTTTGCAGCTTGTCGCATGCTAGAAATGTTCATTCCTCGATGGAGCGAGCAATGGGCGGAGCTATGGCCTACGGTTCGTAGGCACCCTGTCAGGACTAAAATATCTCTACGAGCTTACCCGCATCGGACGTAACGAGATGCGAAGACCTTGTCGTTGGGTTTCGGATTGCATTGAGAATTATGAACTTGGCGATCGAAATTCTCGTCCTTGGTGCTCAAGACTGCCATCAGACCGCTGGTCGAATGTGCCCGCTTCCCCTGCATTTGTGTCGAAAAGGGTTCAGGAACGACGCCGGCCAAGCTTCGATGTTTCGAAGTACAGCTCAGTCCATGATGGTATGACTTCCCAGCGTAAGCAACGCTGCGGAAGAGCAGTAACGGCGGCCGCGATGTGTGCTTCTCATATACACGTAAGCTCGTGTTCCCATGATGCTTTCGACCGCTCATCTCCAGTTCGATCCAAGGCACAGCGCACCGAATCCAGGTTTCATCATGCAAAGTCGCGAGGCGTTCTCCTTTAATCAAGCTCTTTGGCTATATGCATCAAAGTGCACTTGCTACGACAACAACAGCCATGTCGGAATGTACGGCAAGCTGTGTGCGACAGCGCATGAGAGGGGCCGTCTCTGCCATAATGTGTTGTCAATTGTACGTAGCGCGAATGCAGGTACAGTGGGCCGACTATCACCTATTTTTTCAGGTTCCAAAGACGTCGCGAATAGAGTTCCAGGAAGCTTTCTGGGCCGAAGCCAAACCCAGTTTCCCTGTCGCCCTCATCTTGTTGGCATGCTGCATGCTCTGAAACATAGAAGCCAATGGCGTCGCTATTGGCGGCGAGTGGGCTTCAATAATGTGGCATCGGAGGCAGGAAGCACGCGCAAGTAATTCACTATTGAAGCACATGCAGCGGACCATCTCCTTAGCCTCGAGCCAGTCGATTGTGACAGGTGCACCATTTAGACGCACGGACGCCTGCCTCTCCAAAACTACCCCCTATCATACATAGCTCATCCAGTGCTATCCTCCGACCTTCGTCGACTTCGTCGCGGTGTCGAGGTCGAGTCGTGTTCTTGCTTGTTTCTTCATTTCTTGTGGTTACCTTCTTCGCCAGCGAGCACTTTCGACCGCGAGCCGAGCTACATTTTTCGCCGCTCTGATCCTGCAGGGACGCGTCGCGACCAACACGCCAATCCAGTATATGCTACAGGCCAAGCAGCGCTTTTTCGACTTCAACCGCAAGACGGCAGTTCCTTCTTCTACAACAGCCATTGTTACGAGCATCAATACCTAGACCGACTTAATACATTCTCCGGCTCGACCGCCATTCCGGTAGCAAGACCCTGGCGAGCCATTGGAGAGACGCACGTGGATGAAGTGAGACAGAAATAGCAATACCATCGCAGCGAAACAAGATGCCGCTTTTCTCTCGATTTAAGAATAGAGGAGCGCAGCCGGCATCGAAGAAGGCAGGCGATGCAGAGAATGCTAGGCCGGTGGTCGCACAGCCAGCAAGATGGCAGTCGCGATGGGAAAGCACAACCATTGTACCTGAGGAGATCGCGGAGCTGGTGCACTTCTGCACTGCAGAAATGAAGCTACGAGGTAGGCAAGAACGCTGCGGTTGATCGCCAGATTGCTGACGTACGAACAGCGGAGGCTCTGGATGCTCCTTTTATGCTGCTTCCATTTCGGATAGATTCTGACCCGCAGGGCGCAAGAACATTTATTCGGAATTTCTACAAATCGAATGCGGAGCGATCCACCCAATACCGAGGCGAATCGCTGAAGCAAGAGCTTCGTTTGACTGATTCGCTGGCCCTTGTGAGCATCATCAAATGGTGCTGGAGTCGCATGCCAAATGGCGTAGTTTCTTGGCCAGTCTACGAGGGCTTTCGCCTTGGTGAGAAGGAGGCAAGAATGGCGCGCAATGCTTTCGACACATTTGTGCCCATTGGTTGCGATTCGGACGCTCGAAGGAGTATCATCGTCGACTTCTACGATCTCCTCGCAGCTGTTGCTGCGCATGGAAAGAACAATGGACTGGGAGGGCGCAAACTATCACGAATGTCCGGCTGGTGGGCTTTCGATCATTCGGACGACGGCAAAGGCTTCGAGGGCGGCTATAAATCGTGGACGAGCGCGGCAGAAGCATCCAGCCATCTGTTCTTTGCGTACTTGCGATCGCTATCACCAGACACGAATCCGTCAATGAATGTCATCGAGAGAATACCTCGTTCATTGCAGGCTTTGGTGGCTTCAACAGAATATCCACCAGAAACACCCACTTTGCTGCAACGTTCAACTCCTCGAGTGGTCATGATGGTTGATTCGGTCTCGCCAACACCATTTGCATTGTTGCGCAGAGCAAAGCACTTCGAATACAGGGACAGAGATC
Organism: Pseudocercospora pini-densiflorae CBS 125139; assembly: GCA_000504365.2. NCBI lineage: Eukaryota > Fungi > Ascomycota > Dothideomycetes > Mycosphaerellales > Mycosphaerellaceae > Pseudocercospora > Pseudocercospora pini-densiflorae. The sequence goes on from KZ107010.1 coordinate 25,488, forward strand.
AGCTATTGCGCGTCTTTTCTTCCTTCGATGATCCACTCGAAGCTTTGACTGAAGAGTGCAAGCGAGTGCTCTACGCACTGTCAACTGCCAACCAGTCAACGGTGGCACGGTCGCGGCAAGGAATGGCTAAACCAGACGAGTCTTGGTCAGCCTTCCAGAACCTCGGTTTCGCCGACATTGATGAGAAGGCTATTGCGAGCAAGTCTCCAAACGGCATGAATGGATCGACCAACACCATTGGCCAAGGTCTACGGTCGGAGCCTCGCAGTAGGACTGGAGAGGTTGGTCGACCCACTACGCCCTCTTGGGCTGACTTCCTGTCTTCTGGCTTCTCGGATGACGGCAGTGCCAAATCTCCCACTTTACTCTACCCTCCTGCTCAAGTGCTGCCTCCGCTTGGCAGCAGAGCATCTTCGCCTGGACTGTACACCGGCGATGATGAGCACCTTGCTCCTGGCGAGCTCGCAGCCATTACTAATGTAGAACTGGACGATGCATTCTGGTGGGTATGGATGACAAGTCTGGCAGGTGAAGAGCCTTCTGACAGGAAGGCCGTTTTTGGTCGATGCGCTCTCATTGAGACCACGATCAACGGCGCCTGGCTTATCATGGAGGAGCAAGTTAAGGGCGCTTCTCCAGATCCGGTCGAGGGTGCCTATATCGCTCCAAAGAAGAGCTTGTTCAGCTTCACCAAGCGCGGGAGACTCGGTCGCAAGCGATCGGTCAACAAAAGCCCCTCTCAACCACAGCCCATGGAGCGTGTGCTATCAGCCACGCCTAGCAAAACGAGCATTACCAATGAACAGCACGCCAAGATTAAAGCGGCTGCAAGGACGCTGACTTTGACAAAGACGCAGGAGGAAACCGAGCATGATGCCATCCGTCGCGGTAGGCACGACGACGGACAGTCATCCAAGACTAACAGTATGCTCACTCTGGGTCTGCAAAGCGAAGCAGGGCCGGCGATGAAGTGGGCGACCTCCTACGACAAGCAAGCCATTCGACAACAATACCTTGGCGATGCCTTCGCTGGCACTGGAAGATCCAGAGAAGACCTCGTGCACAAGACTTCATCTACGCACTTGAATGGAGGTGAATCCACAATCAAGCCAGAAGCTTCTCCAGTACCTTCAGCTGTGTCGACTTTCGTTCCAGAACAGCGCGAGCTTCCTGCAGTGCCCGTCGAGCAACCATCTACATTGACGCCAGAACACGAGATACCCCAGGAAACACAGGCTCCAGCAGCCATTGAGCCATCGGAACCCTTCGCGACGACCGTGGAGCCAGTGGCGTCCGCGCAACAAACTCAGCCTGGAGCGCAAAGTGCATTTGACAAGGAGACGGCAGTCCAGACGGGATCTCCGAAAGCCAAGAGCAGAGTGGGTAGGAAGCCTCTGCCACAAGCTGTCGATCACCCGGCATACCGCCAGCAGAGTGTCGAAGAAACACAACCAACAACGCCAGTGCAGAATACAGCAGCTTTGGCGGCTGCTAAAGCGATGAAGTCTGACAGCCCGGAGTCAGTGAGAAGCGAGAATAAGCTTAAGAAGCAGCCTGGTCAAGGAGGTGGTCTCAAGAAATTCTTCGGCAAGAAGAAGGAGAGCAGCAACCGCGGCGACTCTCTCGACATGCAGCGCCCAGGCAGCAAAGGCCTTGCACCGCCTTCTGAGCCTGGCTTTGGGAGACGACTTTCGCTGATGCGCAAGAAACAGGCATCATCGTCTTCGCCAAGGGCAAGCGAGTCCCAAATGGCGGCGCGCGCAGCTGTTGAGCAGAGCGCCCAAGAGCCGATGCCGTCGCCACAGTATGCGGCAACAGACATCTCAAGGACTAGCACTCACGAGATGGAAGCAGCCGAGCACGAGTTCTCGAGATTTGATCAGGGCCCAATTGACGACATGCCTAGCGCAATTCCTGCTGACTCTGAGACCGATCCTTCGCCGCAACCAGACGAGCACAGATTCACCAGCTTTACTCCTAGCCAGCCACAGTCTCAGACTCAAGCTGGCGCTGTACCAGACCCAATCCCACGTGGCAATCCAAACAATGATCTGGAGTCCGAGACGACCATTGATGATCATCATGATCCACAAGTCGTGCAGGACCGTTGGGCTACCATCCGCGAGAATGCTCACAGAAGGGCAGAGAGGCAGAGACAAAGCGAGGATCAGAGCACTCAGAGCCGACCAAGCCGTCTGACCGATGATGGCGAGACGAGTGGTGAAGAAAGTAAGTACTGACCATTGTCCAAGGTGAATGCAGAGCTGACGTATAGTGTCAATAGCTATTGAGTCTCGTGTCGCGCGCATCAAGGCACGAGTCGCAGAACTCACCGGTAACATGGAGACCGCTCGCCATTGAACGGAGTCTCTGGTGTGGACGACTCCAGGTCATCACACCACGGACACTTAATGTCGACATCACATCTGCATCTACACATCGAAGCGTTCCGCACCAGCACATAAATCTGCAGCGATTTCAGCAAGCGCGCTTTCCTTCGGAGTTCAAGATACCATTTCCTTTGTCGAATGCTTGCCAAAGTTGCGATTTTGGTGCTGGATTTTTTGATACCACTTATCGTACTTAGTCGAATTGGTATGTGCGCAGTTAATACTAGTCTGATATTTGCAAGAACGCCTACTTCAGGCATTCGCCTATTTTATACAGATCTCTGCTCATTTTTACGTTAGTTCATTCTGTATGTCTGCTCACTTCTGGACAAGTCTTCGATGCCGATATCGGAGGTCGGCCAACTCACCTTGTCAATGAAGCACCTTTATAACAGGCTATCTATTCGACAAGACAAGGTCTGCCTTGCAACACTCGCAACCAGGTCCTCGCATCGACGACTCTCATCCCTTCATTGGTGGATCACGGACTAGAAAGGCATCATTTTGGACTACATCACCTATAGCAGCCAGGATGTCAACACGAAAAGATCACTGGTCATCGAAGGCCTACACTTCAGCAGCAGGGTTCGTACCTAAGATGACAACGAAGGTCGTCGGCTACCTCGATCCTCAACCAACCGACACAATCTTAGACATTGGCTGCGGCGATGCACAATTGACCGCAGAAATCGCCAAAGCCGTACCTGAAGGCAAGGTCCTCGGCGTCGACGCAAGTCGATCATTTATCGACACTGCGGAAGAGAATTATGGCTCAATTTCCAATCTGGCTTTCGTCTTGCATGATGCAACGGAATTACAATCGGCTCCCTCAGAGGTCCTAAGCGGGAAATGGGACAAAGTCTTCTCTAATGCCGCGATGCATTGGATTCTAAGAAACGAATCAACTCGACTCCCATTCTTCTCAAACGTCCACAAAGCATTAAAATCTGGCGGAACCTTCGTTTTCGAAATGGGCGGCAAAGGCAACGTAGCAGAAATCCAAACCGCTACGATCTCAGCTCTCGTACATGCCGGAATACCAATTGAAAAAGCTCGAGCCGCGAGTCCCTGGTTCTTTCCTTCTACGACTTGGATGGAGAAGACCCTGCAGGATCATGGGTTTGAGGTTGAGATTTGTGAGACGGAGTATAGGCCTAGTCCTATGAGTGCGAGTAATGCTGAGGGCAGTGGTGGTATTGAAGGCTGGGCGAAGCTGATGTGTGCCGAGTTTCTGGAAGTTGCGCCGGAGAATAAGAAGGAAGCGATCATCAAGGAGATATGCGAGGTTATTGAGACGGTCATAACGAGGGAGGAGGATGGGAGTAAATATCTGGGATATGTTAGATTGAGGGCTGTGGCGAGGAAAAAGTGAACCTCATGCATTGATTTTTCAGATTAGAAAGAACGCGATCAATCAAAGCGGTCATGTCTGTCTTGCCATCGTCAAATATGCGTGGCAATGCTACAGTTCCTTATTAGTATCTGTGACCAGTCCGAGATGGCCAGAATTCTTTGATTCTATACCACGACATCTGCCGTGTCAGATGTTGCTGTATGAAACATCTCAAAATAGGCATTGGCAAGAACACCAACGACCTTGCACTTGGCGAAATCAGCATATTTGCACTGGTTGACTCACACTATCGAGCAGCAGACCCAGAAGAATGTCTGGTTCGGATCCAATCACTCAGGATTGCCCTTTTCCGGATGTCGCTCGTTCTCTTCAGCCGTACATCAAGACCCGGCAGGAAGCAGCAGCAATTAGAAATAGTCTGCAGGCCAAGCTACCGAACTCGGCAACAAACAGTTCTTTGCCGACCTCACAAGAGCTACGAGAGACCACTTCAGTCACTGGTGTTCGCAAAGCTTATCTGAGAGCACTGCAGGCCCACCAAGCAGCGCAAGCAAAATATGACTCCCTGAAAGCAGAGATCGAACAGCTCTCCTCTGACGGACATTCTGGGTCCGATAGTGCTGCAGAGCATGCTTCATTCATGAATGAAAGCTACATTCCCCTCATGCGCCAACGAGAGAAGCACCGCAAGCTCAAGATTGTCCAGGGGACTCTAGCCAAAGTTGACGCTGCAGGAGGCAAGACTATCGCGGATTCTTTCGACAAAGTGACTAGGCGTCAAGTCGGAGATCTCCCAGTGCCGCCACCGTCTGCGGCGTTCGCAGAGCGTGATGCTGGAGCTGAGTCAGAATACGATCTCACGCGCCTGAAGAAGGCGATACTAGAAGTGAGGCACAAATTGGACGAGCACGAGGCAGCAACAGTCCAAGCCAATGGCGTGCTTCACGGAGACCTGAACCCACACGCAGATTTGCATGCCCTCAAGAAGGCGCACAATGAGCTTACAGCATGGATGGAGCAGCAATTGGCCATGATCAGTGACCTGGAAGCTCCAAAGGACGGGAATCGCGAGGCATCAGACCAGGAGAAGACAAATGGCGAGTCGGAGTATAGCATGAAGGACATTGAGAGTCTCTACGAGCAGTATCTGGAATCGCGCGAGCGTCTCCTGGAGATTGCCAACGACTCATTGAGTGGTATGGCGAGCACACCATCATCACCAGAAGTCATACGACGTCCCTCCAATACGCCAGAGCCTGAGCAAAATCAATCAGCTTCTGAAGCGTTGCTGCCGTATCTGTCACGTCTGGTACTTATGCGGCAGGCAGAAAGAGACCTACTGCAGCAAAGCTCATACGTGCGGAGGCAGCTGCATACTGCGGAAACGCGAACACATGAAGTTCTTGATCGGCTTGCAAGTGAAAGCCATCTGGTGCAACCAGAACTCCGTCGTGGCACTTCGTATGGCACAGTATGGAAGACTGCGTCAGCGGACGCCGGGAAATCTACCGCCGAGACTACTATACCCAGGTTGAAAACTGGTCAAGCATCTGCAGACAGCGCATCGAAGTCGCTCGAAGCAATACAAAACGTGCCGAAGGACTGGAATGCTTTGATGGAGTAATCTGGCACTGTCACGCCAGGTACTAGTCGATCTGAATCTCGAGCTACTCTAGGTCTAGTTTTGTCATGAATCATTACGTCGTCAAAGAATAACCGCTCAGCATTTCTGAGGCCGACGAGACTGCCAAACAAAATACAGACTCATCAGAACGCCTGCTATACCGAATGCAGCTCCGAGCCACCAAGCATTGTGGAAGCCTCCTAGAAGACCATCTCGAGGCGTAGTGTAGCGATCTACAGTCCCTGCGATACCTAGACCAGTCGCAATGGAGTAGTTGACCATCTAAAAACTGTCAGCGCCACAATTTGCTTTTGTAGAAACCTGGATCGATCTCACCGTGCTAATCAAGGATGCGGCCACGCCTTGATGTTTCTTTGAGACGGCATTAGACATCAGAATTGTACCAGAAGGAAAGCTCCAATTCATTGCCAAGGGTGCAATCAGAATTGACACCATTGTCTGCGCAAAATATGTCTGGTCTGGGGGTGCAAAAAGCAGCAAGAGGATACTTGCGGTGAAGACCAACATCGCAATGGTCATGAGCTGTCTATTCATCAGCATAGATACTCATCGCTTACCGGAGTCACTTACGTATGGTACGCGCATCTTGCGAAGCAGATATGGTACTGCCATGGCAGCGCAAAATCCGACTGGTGCCACCGGCCAAAATTGACTAGCCACTGTTAATGGAGGAAGGTCACGAATGACCATTAGGAGCAGGAAGAGGTAGTAGGACCTTGAGAGATGGTAGAAATGTTAGCAATTGTCACTGAGATGGTTCCGCATATGTGCGCCGGCTTACCAGATTCCGTGGCTAGCCCAACCAAAGCCAATACAAGCCAGTGTGAAGGCAGCATCTCGATGCAACCCCTTCAGTGGCACAATAGGTCTTCTGGCAACCACAAGCTCAATGTAGACGAATGCGGCCATAAGTAGGAAACCAACTCCAAGCAAGACCGGAATATACACCATATCCCATCCGACTACCGGTGCTTCGTTGAGCGCAAAGTTGATTAGTATCAAGCCGGCAACTCCAGTGATGGTGCCAAGATAGTCGAAGTGCTCTCTTTGGCCGTCGCTGGGTGTCATCCGAGCTGTATCAGGAGGGATAACGAACCAGGTCATGATGGAAACCAAGGAACAAGCAATCGCCATGGCCCAGAAAGACCAAGGCCACCACAGCAATTCCGCGAACAGTGAGGAGAACACCACGCCAATGGCCATGCCAACAGGTCCACACCCTCCAAACGCCGCAATCGCTTTCGCCCTCTTCATACCAATCGGAAACGTCCTCCCAATAAGTGCAATCCCATTAGGCACAAGAAGTGCTGGTCCAATACCTTGCATACCTCGACAAGCACTAAGCATAATCGGACCGCCCAAATAGCTGAACCCAGAGATCATGGACCAGACTGCAAACCACAACCATCCGATGATGAAGATCCTTTTGTGTCCGAACATGTCTCCCAGCCTTCCTGCCGGCAAAATGAAAGCTCCTAATGTCATGCTATAAGCTGCAGTAAACCAGGCCATTTGTCCCATATTCTCGACATGGAAGTCTTTCGCTATGACTAGTAGCGGTGCGAGGGATTGCGATAGACCTGCTAAAGAGAACAGCTGAGCGAGACAGATGTTGACGAGGAAAAGAGATTCTCGCCAGCGGGGCATATCTTCGAAACCACTTGTTTGCTGTGGTGTCGCTGGAGGAGCAGGAAATTCGTAACTCTTCTTTCCATCTTCAGACTCATAGCCAGTTGGGATGTCTTCATTGCTAGAGATTTGCCAGACTGTTGTCCTTCGAGGTTGAAATGCTGGATAGGGTTTGAAGAAATCTCTGGCTGCGGGTGGGATGATTGATGATATGCTGTTTCTTTGCGAAGCATAGTAGGATGTTGCATCGTCTTTCTCTAAGTCGTTGTCGGCGGTGACTGTCATTGCGGTACTGCTGTTGGAGAACTGGCGTTCTTTTTCAAAGTATTGGGGTGCGAATGGGATGGTGGAGTTCACACTCCAGGTAGAATTATTCCAGAGTGTTGTTGACGATGTACCTGTGTGGGTGGTTTCGGGATATCTGAGGGATGTGGCTGCTGAGGAACCTGGTCGAGATTGGGGTTGCCATGGAAGTTCTGGTATTCGAGGTGCTTGTTGGGTGGGCATTGGAGTGGTTGGAGAAAGGCTTCCTGTCTCACCGACGTGAGGCGGTACGCCATCTGAGTCCGAAGATGATGGCATGGTGTCTGAGCGAAGTATATTCACAACTGGAACGATGGAAAGAATGAGCGGTATCAATTGAAATGAATGAAAGACTTCAAAAGAATGTCAGCGATCCTAGGGCTCGCTATGATCAAAGAACGCGTGTCGCATCATTGTGGGAGTGGAAGGACATGTTGGAAGCAATGCATTGTCGGAAGCATCGTGCAGCTCTGTCAGCTTGGTAGTATCGTAGCAGCTGCGCGCGTTTTGCCAAGTACGACACATTGCTGACATTGAGAGGGAGATCGACAGTGTGCATTGTGGAATCATTGAATTCTCACCGTCTGTGGCTAGAGTCCTGAAGGAAGATACATATTGATCAAGCGCCACGAACGGCCTCTACACGGAAGGAGGCCCACTGCCTGTCCAAGAGCCCATGTTGAGACGTTCTGGTCTATCGTCCTTTGGTTGTGGATGCATGCTCCTAGTATTGAGGGGCTATCTCGTATAGATTGCAGTCGAAAAGAGCAATCCTGGTACAGAATCTGCAAGGCAAGCAAAGTGGTCCTCGGTTGTCTTCAGCGTCGGCAAGACATAAAATTAGAGATCACGAACATTCGACAGCAGATCATGCTTGTCGAGGTGTAGTGTCACCGTTGTTCGGGTTCGGAGCCGTTGAAGTCGGGATAAGCTTTGGAAACGGTTGCTTGCTACGAATCGGAATCGCGATGAATGCCACACATTGCGCCTCAGCAACGGTCAGGATTTTATCGGGGATTGCGGTTCTGATAAGGCTGTACCATTCAGTAGTCGCCCTATGAGAATATCTTTAGAAGTCGGCCAGTCGGGTTCTGCAGTGCCGCGACGATTTGTGAAGAGTGGTACGGCCCACACGAGAACGCGATACGACATGCCGGTAATGATCCTTGACAAGTGTTGCCTTTCCCAGATAGCCAGGTGCATCAGAAGCAGTAGGGCTTTCTTGATGTTGTAGAGCACTTACTTGGAATGTCTCCTAGAACAGCGCGCAACCTATTGTCATCATCAAAGTTGCGATCGTGCGTGATGTTGGTGTTATCCGGCGGTTTGTAGAAGGACCTTCTTGTCCAAGTAATAGTAATTACTAAAAAAGTAATTACTATAGGGATAGAGTAATTACTATTACTATAGACTTTAGAATAGTAATATAGTAATAGTAATTACTAAATAGTAATTACTATATTACTATTA
>KZ107012.1:249-22518 GCA_000504365.2 Pseudocercospora pini-densiflorae CBS 125139
CTAGATTTTTAGTACTTTATATTTATATAGTTTAATATAGTTTCGATCTATAGTTAAGGATACGATATAATAACGACTTTCTTAATAGGGATTATTAAGGGAAGTTATAACTATACGGGCCTTAATAACCTAATTAAGCATATAATTGTGTCTTACGTTAAAACCTGCCCCTTCTAGAGAAAGCGCTGTTATGTAGGGTACCTAGAAATTGTAGAAAGGTACTTGGATTTAAATTTTGCGTTGCGGCTGAGCGAGAGAAAGCGGAAAAGCCTCGCAGATCCTTTGGCACGCCTATTCTTGGAACGTCACGTGGATTTCTCTCGACAACAACTAGCCTCGAGACCTTACTCATATGGGTACACTCTGGACAAGTTTGTTCCAAAATTTATCTCTGAAGCTATGCAGAACGTCCAGTCTTCGCCCATCCTCCAGTCGAAAGCTCGCATGCATTCATTTGACACGACCCTTCTCATCTCTCCCCGAAGAACTTCTCCCTAAGCTGCAAGGCCTCATTCCCCATCAGACCTCAAGCTCACAGCCCAAGAACTTCTCCTCCTTCACGACCCACACAAAGAGGTCACCATAGGTCGCTCCAGCCTCCGCTCGAAACATAGATCTCAAAGTCCCACGCCACTTAACCATGCACCGCACATACAGCTTGAGACTGTACTCGGCTTCAACAGGAACCAAACGAATCATATGCCAGCTCTCACTTGTTGCATAAGGCTGACCACTCCTGCGAGCTTCCAGATCTCGATGCATTGCGCAAGCAATCTTTCCACCAGTGACGTTCCGAATTTGGTCGAATGTTGTGGCTCGGACGGCTTCGCCGAGGTCTTTGGTCTCAGGCGTATGCTCCTCAAACTTGCGGAACTGTAGGTCAGAGGAGCGTTTGATGATGTTGCGGAATGTCGTATTGACTCGTTGTAATATAAAGAGCTCGATGCCTGAGGAGACGTGAAGAAGGATTCTTTCGAGGAGTTCTGGGACGGCGAAGACTTGAGTGGCAGCTGTCGGTGCCATGATTGTATCGCTATATGGATGATGGTAGTGATCTGAGTTGTGTGCTCGAGCGTGAGTGGGTGTCATTGCGTCGAAATATGTCGCGAGTCCGGCAATGTTAGGCAATAGAGTATTGCCAAGACATCGTCGACTGCGTACCCGGATGTCACAGGTGGCGACCATCGATAGATGATGCGTGAAGGTGTGGTTGGGAAGTATTCTGATTGAAATAATGCTGTCCTCCAATTCACGACCTACAAAGCTTTTCACTCCATTGAGCACAGGCCATCTTCATTCACGTCAACTCTAATCCATGCTGGTGCTCGCTCCTCCATAGTCACGCTTTGCGCTCGGTGCTGGAGAGTGAACCTCCGTCTACGACATGCCGGCCACCAGTCAGCCCGTATGGTGCAGTTATGGGTCGCGGCAGATTGCCCGGGTGCTGCCTAGATGGCATACATGCTCGCACGATCTCCATCTGGCGTACTCCTCCTTTTTCTTCCAAAGCGAGCCAGTGAGTTCGCAACCATTCAAAATCTGATGAGCGCTGAGGCCGCTTTTCTGCGTGAATTCCGCCTCTGGAGGCTGGCTGGCTATCGCGCCTGGACGTTCCATTGTGCTGCAGCTGAGGTCCTCATCCTCGAAATCACTCGACATTTGTCGATGTCCTTTGCGAAATGGAACACTCCGCTCTCTCTGCACTTTTGTGCCTCACGCACATTACTGTGGTCACACCTCCGCTATGCTCAAGGGCTGGGACAGACACTGCCTTTGCACCTATACATGGCCTGGAAAAACAGCATGCCAACCCATTGATTGCAATGTTGCGTATAGTTCCCCTTCTCAATCTCGCAATGAGCCACTGTTGATCCACTCTTGTCGTTGACGATGTATTCTTCTCCATCTTTCACAAAATCGAGTCGCCCAGAGTCACAAATGCCGCCATCCGAGCTCACGTAAGGAGATCCGAACGGTCCGGCAGTGCCGTTGTGGATGTAATTGTTGTCTTGCGCGTGGACGAGGTGGTTGCATTGGTAGCCTCTGCCATTGTCGGTCTCGTTGGTCTGGGAGAGGACTTTGACGCCGTGATAGCATTGCTGGATCATTAATGTGCCCATGCAGATCGAAGTATTGGACATGAGAAAGTCGGCCGATGCGCCTGCGAGGAATGTCGCCAGTAGAGTAAGAGCGGTAAGCTGCATCGTTGCTTCTGATCCTGTGCTGCTGCGATGATGCGCGGAGATGCTGCTGTCAGGCGAAATGGAAGGAAAGACGAAAGCCTTACCGCCCAGAAGAATACCAGCCTTCATGTACTCACCTCATCAAGCCCATTTCTGCACACCCCACCACTGCGGCCATCGCTGTAATCCGCGAAGCTACCAGCAGCCTCGTGCTAAGACATGCATCCTGGAGGCGCAAGATCTAGCCAGTGTAGAGAGCTAAACCACTTCAGCTCGAGCCAGCCAGCCGCAACCACAAAATCTGCATGCATGATTCGTTTTTCGCCTGGTATGCATGTCTCACGAGATGAGCAAGCAATGTCCGGCACATTGCTTCTTTCTGCGAGTATACATGGGCGCTTTGCCATATTCTGGACTCTTACTGCTCGTCCGGAAAGAGAAGGATATCGTGTCGAATACACATGCCTGTGGTGTCGCAGAAAATCCTATTGGAACAGATGGGAAGCTCAGCTGCGGTCCCTAAACTCTACGCAGGCAGGGCTGAGCATAACCGCGGCTTGATGAGAGGCTATTTTTGAGTATTCTTGAAAACTCAAGCTGTTGCATGAGAAGTGGTGGGCGAGGCTGTAGATGACAAAGGTGAAGCGAGATGAAAAGCAAACAGTGAAGTGGATCAGAGAAGTCAGCGAGCGCGACGAACACGAGAGGGATGGCCAAGTAGAGTAAGAACGATCGATCATTGGACTCGCTTATTCTCGACGCTAACGTATGTTCGTCTTGGCTGTGAGAGTTGATGAAAGAACACCAATCTGCTCAGCTGCTAGGGTTAGGGTTGTTCTATAGAATCTGTACACGACGACAACATCGCAAAATGCAAATCATGAGATACAACACTCAGACGTTTCAGGATGGATCTAGATAGTATCTGCGATATTTACAGCCATTGCGAATCCATGCAATCGTTCGGGGCGACCTTGAAACACGTTTATCGTTCACCAAGTGTCTACGATATCCTAGTTGAATTTTGAACTTCACGTTGCGCTCATACCCTCCTTCTCCAAATACGTGACAATTCCTGCAGCACTCGGCCGGTCTTGTGGTTATCTTTACGATGCGCTCTCACGAAGAAACGAATATATATGCTTCAAGATGTGCACTGAGTGATTGGAGTGGTGGCAGAACTTGCATATTTCGCAACGAAAAAGCTATCGAGTCTGTGGTATCTTTGCTCGCTCGCATCCAAAGCAATGCAGCCATCCCATGCAAGCTGGACTAAATCAGCAAAATCCCTTCCGTTGCCGTTCAGGGCACATCTATAAAGCAAAGGAGCCGCCGCGTCGATCGAGTAAAGGTAGAGAGGTCCGTGGCAACCACCAGCAAAGTCATCATGGCATCACAGTACGCCAGGACGCCTCGCTCAAATGCCGGCGCAAATGCCAGCGACCACAAGTAAAAATGGTTCAAATACAATCATTGTTGAGAAGGCTCTCCACTGCTATTATAGTGTATGAGCGGCCAGGGCTGGCCATTCGCGTCGCCAGTGGGCAGTGGAATATTGCCCATAGTCATGCCTGTCATGTCGCCAGAGCCATCAGACTTTCCAGTAAGAGACATGAGAGCTCCACCAGGAAGATTGTAATCGCCGGCAACGTTTGTCATCATCGAGTCTGCGAAGTGTCGCCAGGCTGCTGGGCCTGCTTGTGGATAGGCTTGCACGCTGTTCATCGTCGCCGTTTGTGGCGACTGTTGAAAGCCATTGGAGACTTGCGGGTTTGATGACTGGAATGCAGCCATGAAGTTTGTGGGCGCAGGCTGCTGCGCCTGCTGTTGAGCCATGCTTGCGACTAGTTCTGCCTCGATATTGGGCTTCGCCTCTTCTCCAGAATAGCCTGAGCCGTCGAAAGTGCTGTAAATGCCATTGCTATTTTGTGCCGGAGGATGAGCGTGTGCATAGGCGAAGGACTGTGGTGGATAGTTGTTCTGAGATTGGTCCTGGGTGTATGCCTGATTTTGGCTCACATCGCCATTTTGCGCAGTGTACTCGGTACTGTAGCCATTCGTGGCATTGTACAATTGTTGTGCCTGCTGGTGGTCTGAGGTTGTAGGAGAAGACGCCGAGGCAACAGCAGCGGATGCTGTCTTGGCCGCCAGATGTCGTTGGATGTTTCCCAGAGAAAACTCGACAATGCCGCGGATTGCACCAACCAGCTGCGGTGTCGCGCCTAAATATCAGATCAGTAATGTTCACATACCACATCAAGCATTATACGCACCCAAGAGATTAGAGACCTCAGCCATGACATCAATCCAAGAATCCATGTCTTGCCTCAATCTCTGCAAGTCCTGCGAAGTCATTTGGTCCCTCCTTTCGGTATATGCAAATAGCGTCGTGAATATGGCTGCCAAGAAGTCCGTAGAGTAGTACCACGTAGTATCGAGGCTCTTCAATGTCTTTAGCTGGGTTGCAGACTCGAGCAGCTTGCCACTCCAGAGAAGGCACGTGTCCAGGTTCTGATTCATCAGCTGAGGCGAAGCTGTCCTGCACAGCGAGGGATGATGAAGAAGTAGCTGACACTCTGCGACTGACATGTCAAGGTACAAAGCCGAAATTCTGTCCTCTTCTTGGCTTTGTGGACCTCCTCGAAGCTCTGCCGGCACTTGCTGGTGAAAGTTTTCAAGGTCTTTCTCAAGCTGGCGAACATTCATCTCATACTGTCCCGTCGATCTTATCGAGTAGATGGTTGAGTACACCTGCATCATGATCTTGAGAAGCTTGAAGCCTTCAATGCCAGCCCGGAATGAGCAATTCTTCCACTTCCCAGTGGGCTCACCAGGAAGGTTGTCAGGCTTGGCTTCGGGCATTTCAATGTCGAAGTCCTCCATGCGCAGTGGCATGGGACGACCAAGCTTACCGCTAATATGGACGTGGAACAACAGTATGCTCCAGAATATTCGCTTCCGCATCTCGAGATGATGAGGATCCTGGTCCAAAGCGGAATTCTGCCATGCTTTTGCGGATCTGTGCAGACCTGACTCGATCGCCAGGCCCATGACCAGGTTCGTGAACATCCATGCGGCTCCCGGTCTAGGTTGATTACGCAGTTGAGAGCAGATCAGGGCCAGCGCTTGAATGTCTTCGAGCGTGTGGCCTGTGATGAGATCTGGAATCAAGCTGCAGGCGTAGTGATAGTGATTCATGCTGTCTTCTCGTGCTTGGTCGTTCGCGTTCCGTGATGAGAATTGGAAGTTGATGACTGCTAGTACCATGTGCACCATTACAGCTTCTGCAGGCTTGGGTTGATAGTTCTGGTGGTGTATCTTGTCCAGAAGATTCATGAAGTCTGGCTTGTGCAGAAGAGGTATGAATTGCTGTATCGACCGGAAGTACCAATCTGCGTAAACTTTGCACTGTTCGTAGGCAGGCAGCTCAGGTCTTTGAGGATACTCTGCTCTAAAGGCGTGGCCGAGGAATGTTCGATACGACATTGCGCTCGCGGTAGGATCTGAATCGCCTGGCATAAACTCGGCGAGGTCAATCTTGGTGCCAAACAAGGCCAGGGAAGTGCCTTCAATAGGACTTAGCCAGTTGTTCTCAGAGGAGACTCCGAGATAGTTGTCGCCAATGCAGCCTGCGCGGAAGTCGGGCAAAAGAGAACTTTGCGGGCTTGAGCGATCGCGTCCCTGCACGCTCGATGTCGTGCTACTGCCACTGTACATATTGCCCCAACCCTGCGCCTGTTGCCAGTATGCTGCCTGATTGCCGCCAGCCATATACGCCGGAGCTGGTGGTGGCTGTTTGGGCTCAACTCCAGCTTCTCGCAACTGCTGCTGGAGCTCCACCATGTACATTTTGAGTTGCGCATTTTCATTCTCGATATGTTCTGTATGCCCTCGCGAAGTCGCGCGTCCCGTTATTCGATCGGTGGTCTTGCATTCGGTGTTGTTTTGCAGGCATGGTGAACAGCCGCCCGGTCGCGCATCGCAGCGAATCTTTCTGATCTGCCATATCGATCAGCACCATTCCTGAATTCAGCCTTTACACATCTTTCCGCATGTGAAGCCGTAAGATCGGTGAAAGTGTTACCTTGCATCGATCGCAAGCCTGGCCCGTTCGCGTCGAGCCTGCGATCTTCTTCTTGACGCTGCCGGAGAAATCTCCATTGCCCTGCGGATGGCCGTTACCATCTGTCCGCGGTATCTTGGCCTGTGGTGTATTTATGCCACTGTCGTTGTCGCCGGATCCATCACCGTCACCCAACCGCTTCGTGGACGAAGGCATATCCCCGTGCCGATGAGCTGTGATGGAAGTTGCCGTCGAGGCGCTTGCACATCAACTGCGGGAGACACAGCTGCCGTGGCCTTGTGCAGCAGCGGGCGGAGTTGGGTTGTTGCAGGTACAGTACAGGATGAGAAGCAACAACAACATGGACCAGGAATACCACAAATCTCCCCTCTCAACAATCGCGTTGCTCCATTTGCGCTGCAGCGTCCTGCGCGATCGTCAGCGGAAGGACTCACGAGCTGGACTGGACCGCGTCGACTTTCACAGCAGCAAACTTGAGCCCCCCGGACGAGAGTTCTAGCCACTTTTACCTTCGGGCCCGTGCAGCTGAGCTAGGCAAAGCCAATCACTAATAAAGCGAAAAAGCACCACTCCTTCTGGACTCACCACCACACCACGAGATCCATCACACCCAGTCACACTACTACCGCCGCATATAGACATCGCCCGCCTTGGTAAGGCTGATCCTTATACAAACGTCCAGACCGCCAGTATGGAGACGGCGACGCTACCACACCTCCCACAGCACCCTCTCCACATCTGTCTCTTTACAGACGTGCAGAATGCCTCATATCTGCGCGAACAGCTTCTTGCAGGCAACACAAATTACGAGTATGCGTTTCTAGATGCATCAGTACTACTGTCGCGCAGTCATGTGCTGTCGGCCTGTTTCAGAGCAATCAATGATCTGATTGCCGAGCGCCTTAAGACCAAGAATGTGCATTCAGAAATTGTATTTGCAATGAACCCGAACAATAATGTGAGTATCGAGTCAGGTTTCACTTCTTCTCTCGCATCACTTCGTATGAATACGATCTTCCGCCTCTTCCCTTACTTTTCGTACTCACCCGTACGCAGATCGCCGAGTCATTCCGCCGTTTTGGAATCCAAGATGAGAGCAAGAACATCGTTGCGATCAAGGTCGGCAGCGACAGGAGCACAGTTGAGCGACATCTACTGGATAATGTCAAAGGATCGCCGACTAGCCTCACAGATGACGCCTTAGCATCCATGCATGACCAGGCCAGGATTCGGAAAATCTACCGACTCGAAGCACCAAAGAAAGGCGCCACGGCGATACAGCTTGGTTCCCAGGCCGAAGCTTTCATTATAGGCAGTATGGCATTGAAGGGCTCCTGAGTCTTGTTCTCCTGTATTTCCTACTGGATCTCGCTCTTCGGACCTCCTACACTACACCGGATTCACCAAGAACGGTGCCAATTGGAATGTGCTGCCAATAGCTTCCGCTGCAGTAACGCTCACATTCACATCTTGCTGGACGGTGCCACCGCTAATTCCGACTGCACCGATGAAGTATCCTTCGTGATCGTAAATCGGCTGCCCGCCGCCGAAGACGACCAGGCCATCATTAGTCTCCTGTATGGCGTACAAGTCGTTCATTGGACCAGGTTGTGATCGGTTATAGAGTCCGTACGACGGGAAGAGACCATTGAAGAGTGCCACTGTCTTGGCCTTCTTGGTGCTGATATCAACACTTCCGAGATACGCATTGTCCATACGAAGGAAAGCTACCAGCTGAGCAGATGGGTCGACCACAGCGATGTTATTCGGCACACTGGAAAGATCAGCTTGAAGTACGAGCTGCGGACTGGCCTGCTTCAGTCTCACCCGATGGCATTCGACTGGTCAATAGCGGCCTTGACAACATCTTGAGCCTGCGAGGCGCTGATGTAGTGTCTCTGAGCTGGCGTCGATCCCCATCCATTCGTCTGCGTCCGATTCACAGTTTGTGCAACAGCCGCCGCAGCCAAAGACATCCATTGCAAAAATTTCATCTTATCAATCTCTTCCCAATGCACTCTCCGCTTCCAATTCCCGAAGCAAATTCGAAAAGGAGCACACCACAACTGAGCACCACACGACCACCCAACCTCTTCCCTGCAAACCATATATACAACTCCATCTCCTCGAAGATGTACCGACCATTACCGAATCTCCGCCTGTCCATTCAGCATAGCACTAGCGAAGCGCATGTAAAGCTCGCAAGCGATGCTGGGCCCACGACATCAATGACCTAATAAACAGCGAGCTTCTCCAGAGCTTTGAGCCTGGAACCTGGTCGTGAGGCGTATTTAAACTTTGCGGAGTGCATGGTAAGGCATAACGTGGCGATGGAAGGATTCGCCAAGACATAGGTCCAGAATCCAGATGTTCTTCATCATCTCCGTCGCAGATGTTCCAACATCATCGTAGGGATCCTCAATCTCGAACCCGTTCATCTCCGACCAGGATCCGTATTATTTTCATGCAATAGGAAGCCTCAAAGCACCACTACTAGGCTGCGTCTCTCCAGTCGTGACATTCGGTCTCATCTTCGCGCTCCAACCCTCTGATCTGCCATTCTTATAAACTATTACCCAAGCTAACGCGTCAGTCGTCAGACCAAACTTCATCAAGCCCCAAGCCTTAGGGAATTTTTGTACTCACAAATCCAACCAATTATACTCAAAAACAGAATCACAACACTAAGCCACACGACATATACCCATTGTTCGTCGTAGATCCAGAAGAAGAGACGGGTTGCGGAGTCGGAAAGTTGGCGGAGTTTGCGTTCGAAAGGCGAAGAGGTTTGGTGGTACGAAGGGTGTCGGGCTGTGAAGGAGAGACGAAGGGGATGGTCTTCGGAGAGGTGTAGGCGGAGAGGTGCCATGACATTGTATTGTGAAGAAGTGAAGTTGTGAGATACGGAGGTTTTGTTGAACTGATGTCTTGAAAAGATATTTACAGCGTCATCCGCCTCATGCAAGGGATGGGAAGATGAGGTATGTGGAGGAAGCTGGCATTTACGAATTCCTTGTCATCTCTTGATACTCAAAGTAATGTCGAATTCTACTGACAAAATGCCGCCGCATTCCCTCGACTCCCTTGCGTAATGCAAGACTGATAAACATCTGGTCCACGTGTGCACTAAGCAAGTAATCAGCATATCATCACTTCAGCTATGATGCTGCAAGACTCACGCAAAGTGGCGGACTGATATCAGGATCACAATCCGTCCCTCCATTCGGACAACGAGAGCAATATCCATTGAAGCAATATTGAGGATCGCCGCCCTTATTCGGGCATGGAGCATTCATCGTATCTGAGCATTCAGCACATGAGCCATAGCTACAGGGAAGGTTGTTTGCGCACTGAGAATGATCAGCAAGATGCGTTGAAATCTGGAAGACATTGACCTTCTTTACCTTTTTCCCACAACTCCCACAATTCTTATTATCGCCGTCCTCAGCGTACAGATCTAGACAGGTGCTTGGGGGACCTGGACAGAAATTCGGTGTCGAAGCATTCTTTGTCGAGCAAGATGCATCGTCACTCGGAGCTGGTGGCGTTGGTGCTGTTGTCGAGGCTTTGAGACAATCGCAAAAGGTCTTCACAACTGTGTATGCCAAGCTCTTCAGAGAACTTGGTTTACTGGCTTTGGCGAAATTGCTCTCGGACGGAAGAGCATTGCAGAATTGGATGACCTTTGCATCTTTGCTGAGTAGTGGTACTAGAGTCTTGTATGGTTCTGTGCATAGCGTATCAGCAGATCTTTGTCCTAGAAGACATGACTCGGGAGACCTCTTACCTTTCGAGCAGACTGTGCTTTTGGTTACTGCCGCAGACGCAAGTCCGATCAGGAGACAGATGCTAAAGACCAGCTTAAACAAGATGCGTGCCATGGCTGCAAAGATGGCTGAGAAGGAGACGGAAAGGTGACAGACTGGACGAAAGGAGGCCTTGAAAGGACAACGATACTTATGCTCGCACACGACCGTGCGATGTTTAGACAGACAAATTGCTGTTCAATGACCTGATCGCCTACGATGGCGCTTCGGTGGCTTTCACGAAGGACCACGCACGTGGCAGGGCATGTCGTAAAACGTGGCGTTTGCACCTTCTCTGAGTTCATTTTGAATCGGTGGTCTGATATCAACTTGGGGCTCTGAGGTTTCCGGAATCTGACAGCCTTTCAGACATAGAGTCCAGAATAGAAGAGAGAAGAGGCGCATGCAAGATCGCCGTAGTCTGAATCTTGCTCACTTATGAGCTGCAGTTGTAAGCAGCCTCGATTATTCCCCTCGCGCGGCGGGTCTGAAGCTTTCCACTGCCAAGATGTCTCGATGCTCAATGGCGCTCGGGCTCGCCGTGTGCTAGTGATCACGATATAGATTCGTGAAGTATATGGTATGCCGGTGTACTTCTGGGTAGTCGGCTTCCTAGGTTTTGACCTTGAAGAACCCGTCCCTCCTGTATCGGGCTCCATATCAGCGCCACAATTTGGCGAAAGCTGTTTGAGCGCCGGCGAGCTGATGCTTCGACACGAGGAATGCCTAAGTGCTTGCTTGAGAGCTCATCAGTAGAAGTTTCAGGATGCAGTGGTGTAGATCTTGGTTGCGAGAGCATGTGCGAGATGTATCTGGAACTAGTGGTGAGGAGGGAAAGCGCTTAAGAATGCGGACATAGCCTGAGAGCCGGACCAAGGGCGGGCTTGGCAACAGCCAAAGTTCGGGTCCTTGAATATTTATTGTTCGATGCGTCGGTTCAGTACAAAGGCAGAATGACCAGTGGTATCGCCGTCAGGGCTTGATTCCGAACCGGAAAAGTAGGCTTATATGTAACAAGCTTCCGGAGACCTGGCTCCTGGCTTGTCGAGTAGTAGGAAAGTTCCACTTGTGTTCTGGGCAGAGCAGTCAAACCAGAGGATAGCCCTAACCTCACCCATACATAGGGTCACTTCGCGGCAGTCGATGTGAGAAACATCCTTGTTGGGGAATGAAGTGAACCCAAGCACTTCGAGCCACGAAGTTAAGCCGATGAGTCCTTATACCGACTAATGCTCCTCTCGGCAAGCAAACACGTTCGTTTCGTTGGTCGATGAGAGGTCATGCATTGCCAACGGGCATGGTGGCCATAAAGTGACGCTGTACTATCGTGGTCAGGCGATCCATAGTATATGTACTCCGCTGTCTCCGTTCGTTATCTGATTCTGCATCAACTAAGTCAGACGCAATTCGATGAGGATGATGCTCACTAACTTCTTCGTCATGGCCGTGGTCACGCTGACTGTAGCCAAGCCTGTCGAGAGGGTATGCGTACAATAGTTCATATCTGGTATGTTTGGCCACGCGCTGACAAGATGGTAGAATCCTGATGCGGCCGCAAAGGCTGCCTCGCTACTCGGAGCAGTCCTTATGCCACGTTACGATTGCGGAAGCCAGTGCCTTACTGATGCGAACTGTGGAGGATCTTGCATTTCTTGCTACGGAGACAGCAATGGCATAATGCGTTGTGGTCACTAGTATGTGAATCGCAGGGTGTCCAAATGGCCATGAGACCTGGTCGGATAATGTATGCCCGATGGCAGTCTATCGAAGCGTCGAGACGGCGACATGCTGATACAACGGTTAAGATACCAAGTTGTCGTACTCTAGACCACATGACACTTGCAGAAGCGAGGTTGTCTCCGTGTTATCCGAGAACCAGAGGAGCATTGGTGCTGTGACAGCCAAGAGTGCGGAGACTCGAGAGGAAGGTGCGAAGCCGGATATGAATGTCCTTTGCTTGGCTTCTGTTTACCCCAGTTCCCGGAAGCACTAGAACTAGTTGTCTGCAAAATCTTGGGCGAAAGTCGTCTTCACACTGCTTAAACTGCGCAGTTTCGCGGAGTATTCACCATGTCGATGTCTGCTCCGTAGATGTCCCATATTTCGAGAGCGATGCAATTTCCTCATTTGGCGACGTCGCTGCAACCTCACTTGATGTCTACACGTGCTGTTCTCAGGCCAATTGTGAATGGACACCCAAGGCTCTGCGTGCAGTTCGCATGAGCGGACTTGCCTCGATTCGTATCATGTCCGCCAAGAAGCAGAAGGCAGTCACATTTCAACATCATTGCAGCATCCGAGCGAAGGATGCTGTTCAGACATTGCTGCATACTGCTTTCGGCGTTGCCTTTGGACTGGAGTATGTGAGTGGTCAATGGTGGTCTCGAGCAGATTGAAATGGCTCAGGTTCATGCCAAAGCTCGGCGTAACTCTTCGGGTAATAGTCTTAGACTCTACCATTTCGAAACTTGGACCGTAGCCAGACTGTGTATCAGTATCCAAGCGAGATCCTGAAGAGCCTCGGTGGTCGGAAGGAAAGCTGTTCAGCAATTGGTCGTTTTGTATTGTGCAGCCAAGCCAGCCGACAGCCTTGAGACACACCTTTCGCATACGCTGCACTCGCGGCAACAGTTTGTGTAGTCAGGTGCGAAATTCATACGAGCGAGATGTGGAGTCTGCGAGCATTGACCGATCAGATGTGGGCTTTAGTCAATATAGCGAGTGCCCTAAGCATGGATTAGATGTGCTCGAGCACACAAGTGGAATCGGTAGACCAAAATCACGGTGATTGTCTTTTGGGAAAGGTGCTGCTGGCAGAGGAGCATAAAAGGTCAGAGGATGCTGCACTCGAGTTGATGGTCAGAGAGCAGATACTCACCTCCTTCCAGCTGCAGATCGAACTTGCCCAACATGATCTTCACTCCAATGCTCATTGGTCTCCTGGCTTCCAGTACCTACGCCTTCCCAGCCGAAAATGTCGACGATGCCGCGAAGAGCCTTGAAGCACGCCAATCTGCTACTTCCAATGAGCTTGAGAATGGTGCCTGCCGCCAGGTGACTTTCATCTTTGCTCGAGGCTCGACTGAATCAGGCAATATGGTATCTTGCATTTCAATGATATTGTTGTTCATGTCTGACCGCAAGGCAGGGCATTACGGTTGGTCCACAGACGTGCTCAGGCTTGAAGAGACGTTTGGGCAGTACGAATGTAGCATGTCAAGGGATTGGTGGAGCATACGACGCCTCCCTGGGAGACAATGCTTTGCCGAGAGGGACTTCGTCCGCCGCAATCGCCGAAGCGAGCCGTCTCTTCAGATTGGCAAACACCAAATGCCCGAACACAATCGTGGTCACTGGTGGCTATTCGTGCGATGTCCCCAATGCGTATATGAAGGTGCCGTACTGACTCTTACTAGGCAAGGCGCAGCCTTGATCGCGGCTTCTCTCAGCGATCTCAGCCAGCAAGCTCCTACTGTAGCGGGTCAAGTTGCGGGTGCCATCTTGTATGGCTACACGCGCAACGAGCAGAACGATGGACGTATCCCCAACTACCCGACCGAGAGAACCAAGGTCTTCTGCGCCGTGGGCGATCTTGTATGCGAGGGAACGCTCATCGTATTGGCGCCGCACTTATCGTATGGAGATGATGTTGACGATGCCGTGGATTTCCTGGCGGAGAGGGTCGAGACAGCTGGTGCGCAGTGAGGCTTGGGGAGGAATATGAAGCAGTCAATCGCAGTCAGTTCGAAGTGCCATTTTCTTCTCATTCCACCTTAAAGGCTTGTCATACGCTGTTATGGGAGTAGCATGTCTGCGTGTCGTAAACATGAAGCGTAATTGTCAATCGTTTGGATGTGAAAGGAAGCTCGAACCTTGGAGGCGTCGGCTCGCTGAGTCAGCCTTTTTGCCAGCCTCCTTGACGTTGACCTCTTTGTGCCCTGCTTTCCAACAGCACATTACTCCTGCTTGCATGCCATTCTATCTCGACATCAAGCATAAAAATGGGCTGTCAGGATGGGACGCCTTTGATCCTCGCACTTTCATATACGTCGCCGATGAAACCATAAGCAAGAGCAGACTCGACTGCGTTGCACTTCTTGGCCTCAGGGCGTGCACTTTCAGGCTCTCGTCCACGATGCTGTAGCTCTTGAACTCGACTTGCGTGCCAATGAAACATTGTTCTGGATTCTTGGGCTGACATACTGCTTGCCAGACTTTCCGTACCTCCTGCAAGCTCTTGTCGCAGTACACAGCCCATTTCGAGGAGCATACACTTTCTCCTTAAGTTGGCGCGCGTCCGGCTAGATCGACAGTATGTGCCTACAATGGCATCTATCACACCGCTTCGGGAAACTCGCTCCATCCATGAACCCCAATCTTCGAAGGAGCTGACGTAGTAGAACGTTTGAGCCAGCTGCCAAACGCCAATGGCAATGCTGACAGTCACAGCATCTCAACTCTATGCAGTGCCATCGCCATCGGCATGTCTATCAATCGTTTAGATGTCCACGTTGTTGCCATGCTCCGGTTTTGGCCGCGTGGTAGTCATGGCCAAGACAGCCAAGAAGCCGCCGAGAGTGCCTTCCGAGGCGCAAGCACATCGATCTGGAGAACCTGGATCAAACATGCGATTTCTTACTTCACCTTGCTGGTCACTCCTACGAACACCTCAGACTCCGACGTCTTCAAGCATTTCCGCGCATCGTGGCTTGCAGCCTTGTCCAAGTCCACTTCCTGGATCGTGAAGGCACTCGCTTTGACAGGCACGCACCACCTAGCATTGTACTCACCTCAATGCCACAGTTCCAAGCAACGAGACAACCGCCGACTCTGAGTGTTTCCGGACAATCGCAATTCCACAAACGACATGGCGACCTGCGGCACTGGCACGAGGCATGAGAACTACAATTTACCTCTCCATGTCGGAGCACTCTTCATCATTCTTGGAGTTTCGGCCGGAGCATGTGCATTGCCTCTCATTGCCTTGAAGGTCCCTCAGTTGCACATTCCACCTAAAGCGCTATTCGTGTTTAGGCACTTCGGCACAGGCGTCCTGATTGCGACTGCCTTCGTGCACCTCTTCCCGACTGCATTTGTTTCTCTGACGGATCCGTGCCTGCCGCCATTCTTCAATGAGCAGTACCCAGCTTTCGCAGGCGCGATCTCGCTCGCAGCCGTCTTCATCATCACGATCGCCGAGATGGTCTTCTCTCCTGGGCGTTCCCTCTGCTCAGGACCCGAGACACCGGATTCGCATGAAACTGACTGCAAGGAGGTACAGATGGAAAGGACCAGGCAGGCACCAACTGCGGACTTGGTTGCGGAAGAAGAAATCACCCCAGCGCAGGCAACTCCTCAATTTGGCCGAACACGCTCTGGAAGATCTCATAGCGTCATGAAGACCGCACCGGGACATCTGACGGGACAATCGCCAGACGGGAATCTGGAGCTCGATGGCTTGCCTCGTCACACTCACAGCGTTGCTGAAAGCTGCGTTAGCGAGGAAAGCTTGGGCATCATGGCAGAGAAGGAAGCAGAGCAGCAGCGTAAGAAGCTTACTATGCAGTGCATGCTGCTCGAGTGTGGTATTCTATTCCACAGCGTTTTTATCGGAATGGCGTTGGCTGTAGCTGTGGGAAGCGAGCAAGTCATCCTCTTGATCGCAATTGCTTTCCATCAGACATTCGAAGGACTTGCCCTCGGCTCACGAATAGCGGCAGTGGGATGGAAACCAAGGGCCTTGCAGCCTTGGCTCATGGCTCTGGCATATGGTTGTACGACTCCACTTGGACAAGCACTGGGTATTGCAACACGCAACCTGTACAGCCCAGACTCCGAGACGGGCTTGATTGTGGTCGGAACAATGAACGCCATTTCAGCTGGGCTGCTGACCTACACCAGCCTGGTGGATCTGCTCTCAGAGGATTTTCTAAGTGATCACAGCTGGAAGACCATGAGAGGCAACAAAAGAATCATAGCGATGTCGTTGGTATTTCTTGGCGCTTTCTGCATGAGTTTGATTGGAGCATGGGCATAATATTATAGCATCATAAGGTATAAGCAGAAACCAGACTGGCATCCACATCTCCACTTCATCACTCCCCATCAAAATCATAAACCATCCTCATAACAACCTCTTCCCCTCCATCCCTCTTCCAAATCCTGATCCACCCAACATGTCTCCTCTCCCCACCAACCTCCTCAAACCCCCAAAAATGCGTCCCATCCCAACTCCCATCAGCTTTATTCCCTTCAGCCTGAATCAAAACCTCACTATCCCAATTTCCCTTTCTCACCAACTCCTCATCCACCCCTCTCGCCTTAACCCATCTCGACCTACCTTTCACATCCCCAAGAACAGGATCCTTCTCATCGCGCCATTGCCAATCTAAAGTGTAAGATTCCGAAGTTCCAGGGATTTTGAAAGATGTGGCGTTTTGTTTCATATGAATTTCATTCTTGGAAGGTTGGGAGACGGTTAGGTGGACGGAAGCTGCAGACGCGGCTTTCTTGATCAGAACATTGACACCTTGGAGTTCCAGGGCTGGTGTTGGGTCGTCAGATAAAGATTTATTGAGGGTCCAGTTGCCCGAGATATTCTCCAGTGTTTTTGAAGATGGTGCTGCCATGTCTTTCGTTCTGTGTGGTTGAGTGAGATTTGTGGGTTCTCTTATTTGATGATGTTTGGAGATGTTCTTCGTTCCATCTCCATGATATAGAGTCATCGACGTCATGACCTGCCATGGGAAAAACCTCTGAGTTCTTGCGATAGATGGAGTGCTTCAATGCTGTGATTTGATATGCACAAATTTCGTAGTTTGCCTCGCGGCTCTTGATTTCAAGCTCAAATGCAAGCTATGTACAAACGCTATGCTCTCTGATAAAAATGTCTTCTATTCTCTGCCGTTCTTCGAATCTTTTTGCCAGCCGTAGCCATTTCTCTTCTGGCTCTAATAGCAATGCTTCATCAAGCATGAGGATTTTTTGCATCACGATGGACGCTGACTTCCTTCCTCCAGCCACTAGTAGCAATACTTCTTCACGCAAAGCCAAGCTTCTCCACCGGCTTCCGTTTTCGGTTCGACCTTCTTGGTGTCGACCTCTCAATTTTGGACGGACCTGCTCCTTCTTGCAATTGCAAGGTGGGCGCGTCATCTGATCTATGTCTTTGATGCTCGTTCTGGGCGACAGACTCGGAAGTCTACTTCTTGCCTGCAGCCTCAGACTTCTCTGCAATGCTGGTCATTTGAAGGGCAGCAGGACTTCTTCTTGGGGATGGCGCTCTGCTTGGTTGTGCAGAGCGGTTGTGTGCCATGTGTGCGCGGACAAGGTGCCCTGCCGCAAGGGCAGAGCAGAGTGATAGTTCTCCAGCAAGCACACCAGCTGCAACTATCTTTGCGAGCTGCTGTGCGTTGGCTCCAGGTGTGGTTGGATGTGCGCCACGAACGCCAAGCATGTCGAGCATAGCAGCTTGTGGTTCCAGGACGGTGCCGCCGCCGAGCGTGCCGACTTCAATCGATGGCATAGATACGGAAATCTGCAGATTGCCGTTCAAGCTGGAAATGAAGTCAGTACACAACATCAGTAATATGAACAGTTCGCGTGACTTACTTCTTCATGACAGTAATGCAGTTACTGCTCTCTACGTTCTGCGCTGGATCTTGGCCGGTGGCCAGGAATATCGCAGTCACGATGTTGGAAGCATGAGCATTGAAACCGCCGATAGATCCAGCCATAGCAGAGCCAATGAAGTTCTTGCTCACGTTCAATTCCACGAGCGCATCGACGTTGGACTTGAGCACGGTTCGAACGACTTCGCCTGGAATGATAGCCTCGGCAACGACAGACTTGCCACGACCATCGATCCAGTTGATGGCAGCCGGCTTCTTGTCAGTGCAGTAGTTTCCAGAGACAGAGATGATGGCCATGTCGCTGAAGCCGGCCTCCTTGGACATGACATTAAGTGCCTGCTCAACACCCTTTGAGATCATGTTCATTCCCATGGCATCACCGGTCGTGGTCTTGAATCGGACGTAGACATACGTGCCAGCAATGGAAGACTTGAGCTGCTGCAGGCGGGCAAAGCGGGATGTAGAGTTGAATGCGTCCTTCATCACCTTCTGGCCTTCGACGCTGTCCAGCCACACCTTTGCAGCAGCAGCACGAGCAAGGGTCTCGAAGCCGATGCAAGGTCCACGAGTCATACCATCACCAGTCAAGACTGTGACAGCTCCACCGCCAGCATTGATGGCCTTGCAGCCACGACTGGTAGATGCGACAAGCACACCTTCGGTGGTGGCCATGGGCAAGAAGTAGCTGCGGCCATCAATCGTGATCGGTCCAGCGACGCCCAGAGGTAGCGGCAAGTATCCGACGACATTCTCGCAGCATGCGCCGTGCACACGGTCGTAGTCAAAGTGCTCGTATGGAAGCTTCGACTTCTCCAATTTCGATGTGAGTTCCTTGGTACCTGGCGTGCGAGAGATCATGCCGCGGCGAATCTTTACAGCGCGAGTCTTGTCCTCTAGGGTCTTCTCAAGCGCGTATCCGGGAATCTTGTTGCGCAGTGCCAAGTCAATGAGTTCCTCATCGTTCAAGATCGGAGCCTGCTTCGCGGCAAGAATAGCCTCGCACTCCTCCCTTGTACGCAACCTTGTGCCATCAAGCGCTTCCTGGTCGACAGCTGGAGGTTCAGGTTCTTCAGCGCGGATTGGCGAAATGGCATGCCCGTTCGCCTTTGGCGCATCGGTCGAAGCGGATTCTTGTGCTGGCTCCTTGATAGTCCATCGCGCGGCATTGAAGAGATAGCCGTTCAGAACCAAGCTTATAGCAAGCAGGATGATAACCCACTTGCTCAGCACAGGGTCTTCGAAGCTCTTCAGCAAGCTCTCAACAACTCTACCACCAAGCGCCGAGAAGAGACCTCGTTGGTACTCGCCATCCATGATGGTCCAATCCTGCGGTTCGGGAGTGGCATAGTGCACGGAAGGATATTGCAATTCGTACTTGATCGGCTGGAAGACCGTCACGCTCAGTGGCTGCTTGTTACGCTCAGCCTGAGAGAAGAGAAAGTCGAGACCATTTCCGGCAACCTTGAATGGGTCCATCGGTGGCTGTGTAACCACGGAAGACAGTCCAGCTGTAGAGACTGGTGTATTATGTCGAGTGCCGCGGAAAGGCATGCTGCAGAGGTTGGCGACATTTATCAAGATGAAGCCACTAACCATAAGCACCTTGAAACGCGGTATGCTCCTCTCGCGGGCTTTCATGCCGAAGATGTTGACAGTGCTGGGAGAGATACTGTCGCCATTAGGCCAGTCATTGCTGGATGCAACATTCTCTGCAACACGTCTGCTCACACCCTCCTCCTCCAGGGCCTTCTTGATGGTTACATGGCGCTTGATCCTGTTGATCTCGAGCTTGATGGTCAAGATTGCGGTGTAAAAGGTGAAGAGCAGAATGCAGTCGAAGAAAAGTGTCCAGGCTGCCAGGAAGCAGAACTGTCGAAGGCCGCCTTGGATTCCAGAGAATGCGCCTGCTGAAAGGATTGCGATCTCGATTGCGTAGTCGCGGATGATCTCAAAGCCACGTTCTCGGATGGCTTGCTGTACAGCTTTCTGGATCGTGAAGGCCTCGCCATTACCATTGCCGTTCTTGGCCTGGTAGGAAGCAGACAGCACAGCTTGAGTTAGCATGATCGGCTTCTCAAAGCCAACAGTGACAACCAAAAATGGCACTCCTTCCGACAGCAGGACCACATTCTCTGGAACACCAAGCTTCAAGGTCACGACGATGCCGAAGAGGAATGCGAAGGCGCTGCTAAAGAGCGTGGTGGTGCCAAGCCAGAAGTTCGACCCCATGCGTCGCATGCTCAGGAAGAGCGAGATGAAGGTAAGGTACATTGATAGATAGCCCAGAGACATGATGACGATATCAAGAGTCTCGGCATTCTTGATCAAGTCCAGAAATGCGTTCCAGGAGTTTTGTGCCCAGTCGACCATTCCATTGGAACTGGGTCCAGTCTTCGCGGTCTTCATCAACCATTTCTTCTGCTCGACCTCATCGTCTGATCCGTCATCTTCTTGCACGGTACCTGGTGGTGCTGGGATTTCTTTGACGCCCTCGAGAAAGTTGGCGGTCTCTGCATATGGCATGGAAAATGCGAGATGCGAGTCGGAGGAGATTGTGGAGAGAATGTTTGCGCTGGAAGGCACAATCTCAGCAGAGCTGCCCTCTGGTAGCGCAATGCTCTTAGCCACTGGAACTGCGCTTGGCGAATTGTTTCCAGCATCCAGAAACTCCAATGTGACTAGCGAAAGCTCATCTTCGCGTGGGTTGTGTACTTTCTTGCTGCCATTCTCTTCTAGCTGCCATTTCCATGCCGTGTCCTGGCCCAGATGCAACCGCCTGCTACCTTCCGAAAGTGACGCGAAGTCAATCTTGTTGACTGAGCCGACTGAAGGCTGGAAGAAGCCTTGGTCTAGCAGATTGACATAGAATGCGCTCCCGAGAATCGCGACTAAAGTGATGGTCCGTATCGGATGCGTACATGCCTTTAGCGACACAGTCTCGAGGTATGGCGTGAGGAGGCTCGAGTATGATCCAGGCTTATTTGGATCTGTGATGTCGCGGTTTCGACGCCACCTCGTGGGTAGGACGCTCTCCACAATCTCCAACATGTTGAATGGATGTGGAAGAGGGAGGAATCGCGATTCGAGTCGGAGGTGAAGCCTACGCTACTGGAGCGATAAGGCTACGGGTAGGGGTGTAGATATGGCTGCGAGGCAGCGGCGTGCCTTTGCCTCCGTAGGTTGGTATTGTCTACTGCGGCCAGATCGCAAGCATTATTTCCTTT
Source organism: Pseudocercospora pini-densiflorae CBS 125139 (assembly GCA_000504365.2). Lineage (NCBI taxonomy): Eukaryota > Fungi > Ascomycota > Dothideomycetes > Mycosphaerellales > Mycosphaerellaceae > Pseudocercospora > Pseudocercospora pini-densiflorae. The sequence goes on from KZ107012.1 coordinate 21,178, forward strand.
CTGGTAACCACTTCCCCAATCCCCGACCACTCACACCTTCCACGTTCTCCCTCTAGCTCCTTCTTCTCAAGCTCCTCACGAGGATTGTGCAGTGAAGCTCACTATCGCTCCTCCCTAGTGACAGATGTTCGTCGTGGCTCCAACCAGGAGCTATGCTATGCTGCAGATGCTGGCTCTGATTCGAGAAAAAGTTGCAGGCGTTCGCACGTCACTCCCGCGGCCCCAAAGCTTCGCAGCCCTTGCGATTGTTCGATCTAACAGCACAAAGAAAGTAAATGCTTCAATTCCAAGATGTGTTGAAGGAAAGAAGATCACTCAGACCGAGAGACCCTTTCCCAACGGCCACCGCGTATATCGCACTATCGCACCATCCAATGCCCTGTTTGTGGTAGTCTTCACCCGCCACAATCGTGCGAAAGCGGTGACCACCAACTTTTCTCCAAGCAGCAGAAGCCAAACCGCTTCCAGATTCCCGAGAATTATTCGAAAACCTTTGGCCAGGAACAAACCAATCACATGTATGAAATGACCACAAGCGTCTCGTCTATTTCCCTGCACTCCGCAACCAAATCTTTGGCGCGATAACCCTGGCTGCTCCCGAAATGAGGCGCAGAATTTCTTGAGTGCTGTGGATTGCGTTGCGCCGAGGAAGCAACGACGGACGACGACAAGTATCGGCCGAAGTCGGTATACCATTGACAGAAGTTGCAGTAATGGTATTGGACTCTCAGCAATTCGACATGGCTTTCCTATGACGAGAGTTACAACACCACAGCCACGAGAAATTTTCTTGATCTTCACCTTCTGCATTGGGTGGGATGGCGTGGCGTGTGGCCAGGGAAATGTCGTACGAGAAGTGGCTCAGAAAGAGATTTGAGGCTGCGCGATATTTGGCATTTGACAAGTAACACCCGTCATGCTCACACGTTACGACAGGCGCCTGTACGAGGCTGCGACATCGTTGTTCTTGTTTGTGCTTGTCAGCTTGCATCTTCATGTTGTACACGCAAGTTTGAAGAGGCGCTGTCAAGCATCGACTTTGCGATCCCAGCAGCCCGTGGATCTGCGAGCCAGCATCTCCGCAAGATGGAGATCTTCGCAAGCAAGCACGCCGCTGACTGACGGACCTGCACTTCCAACATTCTTATCAAGATCGCGATTCGGCGAACTTCTACCTAGCCGATATGTTGCACTTACCCCAGCAGCTTACAATGCAGCTGAAGCCCCGCTTTGCCGGGACACGTGACCTGGATTCAGCTGCTAATCCCTATACCCTAGTATGTATTAGTTTTAAACCGCCGCGTAGCGGCGCGATTTTTTAACTATATAGAGCCTCGAAGA
>KZ107013.1:558-23228 GCA_000504365.2 Pseudocercospora pini-densiflorae CBS 125139
ATAAAGTTAGACCGAGCCGAGTTACGTGCTTAGTTACTCCCGCGTTTAGCGCGGTCGGGTTAACTATTATCACTACAAAAGCGTCCTGCTTTTGGCCGAATGTAACATAGAATCCACTCTTGATGGTTTACGAAGGGGAAACCTGGACAAGCTGAGAGGTCTTGCTGAGCCGAAATTAATTAAAAGTGGGTTCAGCCCACGCATCCGGCTGCTTGTGACCCGAAAGCCTCTGCAAACCGGATCGACACTGGGCGCTGTCCTTGTCTTTGCCTGAGGATCTTCCTCTTGATATGGTCGTTACCAGTGGTTCACACCGATCGCATTGCATTTCATGCCGGTAGATACGATTGAGATAGCGAAAAATCTGTCTGGAAAGTGTGAGAGAGTCCCAACGCCATCGAGTAGAATCATGACACCATCATCGAAGCCTGACCCGAAGGCATGAGAAGTGGCGGCGCCTTCAGTGGTCAGCGGAACCAATCTGTCAGAAACATACTCCAGGTGGAGAGACACGTGGGAAGTGTCCAGCAGTGGAACGAAAAGTTGGATGTGGGACGGAGTCGCTCTTCTGCGACGGGAAGGTCGAAGAGCTGGCTGCAGAATGCAATTGGCGGGCTACTCTTCCTTCACAAGAAGGAAGAAGGTCTTGGCCTCAACAGCATGCTTCGAAGCGGACTCAAGTCCACGCACAGTAGACCGAGTTCTGGTCATGCAAGCTCATCACACCCAACAAATGCTCTCAATCGGACCCAATTTGTGATCGCCGCGATCGCATCCGTGATTCTGGACTCCAAGCAACGCAGCTGGCCGAAGTAGGTGCAAAAGCGCCAGCACTGAGCCAACCACTTCGATGAACTTTACGAAATAGCAGCAGCGTGGATGTCAGCGATCGCGACTCGTCTTCACATGAGAGGCTTCTTGGTGTTGTCTCGGTCCGTGAAAAGTCGCAAGCCTCCACGTCTCAACTAGAGCCGAGGAAATCCAGTCGCCTGCTCAGGTTTGTTCTGCTGACGGAGAAAGTCGCATGGAGCGCTGCTGAAAGACTGGAACGGTCTCACTCTATTACACGCAGTGCAGCTTCTGCTGTGGACTGCAGAATACTCAGCTCATCATCAGCGCCAGATGAGTCTTGGTCAGTGACATGTGCGTTCGCTGCAAGCTGAGGTGCAAGGCAGTTTCGAAATCTGCAGTCATTGTTGCAAGGCGGCAAGAGCAGCTGTAGCTTCAACAGCTGGCAGTATCACTTTTGTCGCACTGCCTGCAACTCCTTCTCCAGCGGTATTCTAGTGCACTGACGCATGGTCAGCAAGATGTTTCAACGCAGCACTCTTGTCCCGAGATCTTTTCTTCTCTGGTTCAAGTAATACGATCCGTCCATTTGCAAAGTCCGATCGAAACACTTGCAGCTATACAGATGATCTTGATGTCGAGAAACTTGTCTCTAACGAGCAGAAACACACTTCGTAGCTTCGCGACTGCTAATGCGAAATGGTAGCGCCAAAGCTTTTACGTAAGGTCCACAATCGTACTCACCTTCCTTTTACGACAACTTCTCTTATTCATAAGTGCAAGACAAAATATCGCACGTTTTCATCGATTGACACCTGACCATGTCATTTCTGGCAATTGAAGGCTTGCATGCCTTCGTCACAGGCGCTCAGGGAGGCATAGGAAGTACTATCGTGAAAGAGCTCGTTGGTACGAAACCCCGGTTGGAATGAGATATCATGCTAATATGATCGCAGCCAATGGATGCAAAGTGACCGCTCACGACCTCAGGCCAGCCAAAACTGCCTCCGACAATGCCAACGTCTTCCATGTTCAAGGTGACATATCCGATGAAGAATCCATCTCCAAATCTATCCAGGAAGCTGTCGCCCACTTTGGACCCATCAATATTTTATGTGCGAACGCTGGCATCACCAATGAGCAAAGCCACCCAAATATCTGGGAGCTACCGCTGGAGACTTGGGACAACGTGTATCGCGTGAACGTACGAGGCTGCTTTCTAACAATCAAGCACTTCATCCAGCAAGCCATACGAGCCCAGGAGCAGACCGGTCAAGAACTACCAAATCTCGCTATTGTGGTGACAGGCAGTGAATGTGGCAAATTCGGCCAAGCAGGACACGCGGAGTATGCAAGTGGCAAAGCCGGCTTGCAATATGGTCTTGTGCCTACAGTCAAGAACGAGATCGTGAGGGTAAATGCGAAAGCAAGGATTAATGCTGTGGCGCCAGGATGGGTCAATACTGAACTCATTGGTGATCGATTAGATGATCCCAGAGAGCTTTACTTTGAGGCTCAAGGTACTGCGGCTTTGAGAAAGATTGCTCAGCCGGAAGACGTTGCGAGGACTGTCGCTTTTCTTGCAAGTCACCGGGCTTCAGGACATATGTCTGGTCAATGTTTGAGTGTGGATGGTGGAATGGAGGGTCGTGTGGTCTGGCGAGAGGAAGAGGTGAAGGATAGCAAGCTTTGGGGTAACAAAGCAGATCCAGCACTGAGGTAAAGATTTTTACTGTTGTCGATGCCATCAGACATGTCCTGCCATATTTCGTGAATTCATGATATCCTGATCGTGTTTTTTGCCTGCAACCGAATAGGCGAGAAATGCCATCGCACTAGTCTAGGTAGAGCTTTCGGCCATCTGCACTCTACGTCAACACACTTGGGCTTTTCAATATACATTCTATAAAACTGATATTCGACTTGAGAGATTCGTAGCACAATGCCCGCGAAGAACAAAATCAAGATCGCCTGGTCAATCGACTTCGACGCAGTCTCCGGCTGGCTAGGAACTGGCAAACATCCGAACAACTCAACAGCCGACTACAGCTCAGGCTACTTCAGCGCAACAACAGGCGTCCCTCGCTTGCTAAAGCTCTTCAAACAACTTCAAATCGCAGACAAAGTAACATGGTGTATACCCGGCCATTCCATCGAAACATTCCCAGACCAAACTCAAGCGATCATTGACTCTGGTGCCGAAATCGCCCTCCATGGCTACGCACACGAAAGTTCTTCTCAGTTGACCGCTGAACAAGAAGAAGATGTCTTAAAGAAATGTATTTCTTTGGTCGAAGAACGAACAGGAAAACGACCAGTCGGGTACAGAGCTCCGTTGTATCAACTTCAAGAACGAACTATATCTTTACTGCAGAGATATGATTTCCTCTGGGACTCTTCACTATCACACTTCGATAGTGTGCCGTACTACTTACCTCTCAACCCAGCACCTATCGAACCCATCGAGTTCAAAGCTGAAGCCAAAGCTGCGGATTGGATGCATCCCTCTCCAGATTGGACGAAGTTGCCAAAATCGAAGCTGGTCGAAATTCCTGGGAACTGGTATACGGAAGACATGACTCCGTTGCAATTCTTTCCGAATACGCCGAACAGTGCTGGGTATGTGGATGTGCGGGTTGTTGAGAATATGTGGAAGGATAGGTTTGAGTGGTTGAGGAAGGAGGTGAAAGAGGGAAGGGAGGATATGACTGTTTATTCTATCATTATACATCCTGATACGAGTGGGATGGCGCATGTGATTGGTATGGTGGAGAGGTTCTTGCGGTGGCTGCAGAGCTTTGGGGATGAGGTGGAGTTCTTGACTTATCGTGAGATTGCTGGGCAGTGGAAGCAAAGCCAGGCAAGATCGTGAGCGACACCGAAACAATCAGAAGGGGTCCAGGTCTCTCGCGGTGAAAGCAGAGAATAGGCACGGTGTAGCCAGCACCGAGGGTCTCGCTCATAGTTGGCTTAGCTGCTCAGCACAAGTTGTGGCTATCGGTCTGCTGTCAAGAGCATTACCTCTCTGCTCCATGCGAAGCTTTCATTCTCGCGACCTTTTAGGAGGCTTGGTGATCTTGACGGGAAAATCTTATGAGCTTGTGATGTGAAGAAGGGTGCAGGGCTGTCCTGCAAGTCATATCATCGTAGAAGTACTGCCAGCTTCGAGACGCTGGACTTCTTCACGAATGTAGCATCGCGGCACACGCTCCCGCAATCGTCTGTCATCAACGGCGAGAGCATTCATGTGATCCTCCGGCATATGGCCCGATCTCATTATGCACCAAGCCACAGTACAGCTGCTGTGCGACCTGCGCTTGCCATAGATAGATCGTAATCTGCGTCAGTCGCTCAATCGGAATATCCGGTCATCTATCGCGTAGTGCTTGACTATAGGTCATCCTTTTGCGAGGACCAGTGGCTAAATCATGTCATCAACTCGAGAAAGCTGAGATTCCATGATATTTTGAGTGTGATGTCGTATTGACGAATCCTGGTACGAGGTGGGACGTGTGGCTGCAACGTCAGGGATGGCACTGCGAGTTCGTGCTCGTTGCTCAGAGACACAATGATTTGGCTTCTTGTTTGTCGCTCCCATGACTCTGGAAACATTGAAGAGCTCTGGACTGAGTCCTGTATTGCTTGGCTGATGTACGTTGCATCCGTGCTGAAGATCACAAGCTTGCTATTGCGACCGAGGTGTCCTTCCAGAATCGAAAATAGCAGAGCCGCATCAACGTAAGCTTCTTCGTATCGGTGCCGACGATGCCATTGGCGAGAGGTCGGCAGACTATCGGCGCGTCAGCCAGCTTCGGTCAGTCCTCCTGAGCTCCTTGGACTGTCTTGGAGGAGGTGTGGCTGTCGCCATGAGTGGTAGAACGGTGCATGCAGTTGGTATTCTGTCATCAGTGTCATCACCCAGCCTTGTGCTCGTGGTCGGCGAGGATAACGCTGCCTGCCTCCACGGTTGATCGCGTCACTTTAAACATGGCATCAAGCCAGAGGAAGCGCAACGTTGTAGATCCGAACAGGTAATAAACGAGATGATTTGGCCGTTTCTGGTATAGTAGTATAGTGATTAGCTCGAGATGGGAGCAACGCTCTGCGCGGCCGGTGAATCAGGAAATGAGGCGACGCACTGTGCATCTCTCGATAACGCGACGGAGGAGGCGCTGGCAGCTGTCGAGGGCTTTTCACTTCCGAGACGCTGATAGCTCTATCTTCTCTTCTTTTCGCGCATCTGCCAGCCTGTGACGCTCTTTGCTTGAAGAGCCGCCGTAGGGTTGAAACGACCAGCGAGCAGAGGACGAGAGGCGCCGAGAAGCTCACGGCCAGCGACGACGACCCACCGGAACGTGTGCGTACACGGAGCAGGGGGCAGAGGAGCGACGAAGGTTTCATCTCAACGGAGCTCAGCTCAGCGTCCATCGAAGAGTCCATTCTGCGACCAGCGACTGCAACATTTCCTTATACACACACTACGACTTCATCGACATTCACCAACCCGACCTTCGATTGCCATCAATTTACCTGCATCGCCGTCCCGACCACTCGCTTATGCGGCCAGCGCAGCATTCCAGGTCTTGAGTTTTGCCGTGCTTGCCTGGACTGCGCTGCCAATACGAAGCACCAGCGAATCAGACGCAGAGCAGGTACCCAAGTACTTCTCTGCTGTGTAGCCATCGTGTCTCGCCCTCACGATGTCCAATTCTACCAGTACGTCTTCCGCAGACATTGCTCGTTTCCCTTTCCTTGTCCAAAAGTTGTGCGCTGCTTTGTCCGCGCAAATTGCGCGAAGCCTACAGCAGTGTTAACAACTGATAGCGACGTCCTCTATATCCACCGCCACCTCTGTTTCCACTTCTCCGATCAGCAGCAGCACCTCCACCATGGCTACGACGTCAACTAATACCGCCCCAGTCACGTCGACGACCGACGCTGCACAGAGCAGCTCAGAATCGAGTATTCTGTCCTCGATCAGCTCCTCGGTCTCTTCCGATATTGTATCTCCCACAACGACTACTGAACCACCGACCACGAGCAGCCAGGAATTTGTTTCAACGAGCACGCTCAGCCTGTCGTCCGTGCCGCCGACCACGCAAGTAATTACATCGGTTGTAACTCAATCCCCAACCAACCCCACCGAGTCTAATACACCTGTAACTGTGGTTGTGACTCGAACGAACTCGGCATCGCAATCACCTGTAACAACGCAATTCACGAGCAGCACTGGTAGCGCGACATCATCACAAGCCGCCCTTAACACCGGCGGTGGAAGCAGTGGAAGCGGCAGCGGCGGAGGACTTAGCACTGCTGGAGTCACTGCGATTGCAGTCGTGGTTCCTGTAGTCGTTGTCGCACTCTTGGTTCTTGCCGGAATCTTCCTATGGAGGAAAAGGAAGCAAAAGAAGGCCGCTGAGGAGGCGCGCCGTAAGGAGGTCGAGGATTATGGCTTTAACCCCAACAATGATCCTACGCTTCCTACCGTGGTCTCAGAAAGTGGCCACGAAATGTCAGAAGACAACAGCGGATACAGAGGATGGGGCGTAGCGGGCGCATCGAACCGTAAGATGTCGACTACGCTGTCTGGAGGCCATACTCAAGGCCAGCTCTCTGATGCGGGTAGCAACCCATATGGCGGCCATTCGCCTGGAGGTGGCATCTCCGAACAGAGCGGCGATCCTCTAATGCACCAAAGGCGAGAGACCATGAACAGCGATATTGGATCTTTAGGTCAGGGACCCATAGCTGGAGCTGGTACACAATCAGGCATGAAGCGCGGGCCTTCAAACGCCTCTTCAACATATACTACAGGCGCACATTCGGATGTCTCGGCAGAGATGCCACCGCCCGGTAGTATGCCATCTTCTTACGACGCATACAACCCAGCCGCAGGGTACGGGTACAGCCAGCATGGTCCGTATGGAGATGGCTCGTATGGCGGCACCGGAGGCCAAGATGGCATGCCAGTTGTGCAGGATGTATCCGCAAGACGGAACACGCGCATACAACAGCCAGGCAATTACCAGCAAGGAAACTCGGGGATAGCACAGAACTTTTAGGTTCTTCGCTCGTTACGGCTGTCAAAAGTCATTTTCTGTTTATTTGAAATTTGTTGAAGACCTCGATTGGATCAACGGACACAGCACCGAAGAGTTTCCTTTTGGGATACGAATCGAAGTACAGGGTGGACCACCATCGTTTCAGGATATCAGGCCGAACTTGTGCTTTGACACAACTGGTCACACTCATGGCGAAGGCGTTTATTGCTGTTGGAAAGATATCAAGCTGCCATGGCCGGCGAGCCATGCGCACACATTACTCTATTTTCATTTTCTAGTCTGCATGTATAGTGAAGGAGGAAAAGGAGGATGAGAGAGAGGAGAGAAGTTTGTCAACCCATTTTTACGATGACGAGATATTACCCAACTACTACCGCTACTACCTCGACACACTGTAGGTTAATACAATCACATACCACACATATCACATACTACTTTGTTCTGACTACCAGTCCACGAGATGCTCGTGCCTCTTTCTTTATTTGTATACATGGGCGTCTTTGGCGTTCGTTTCAATCAGATACATTGCAATGGCTTCTCCCGTGGTAGTCAACAGTTGTGCCAACGATCAAGTCCTCATTGCTTCCATCTCTATACCAATGCTGGAGTGCGTTTACCAATGATGTCCAACAGTAGTGACATGCGGGTCAGCATCTAAGACTTGGATGGACTGCATATAGTTTGATGATCTTGGACATTGATGCTGAAGTTCTGCCTTGTTTTGCACGGTCACGTTGTCCTGGCGAGTGGTCAGTGGTCGACGCGTTTCTCGCTTGCTGGGTCCTATCACAAGTTGCAGCCGGTTATGCCCGTGGACAGAATAGAGGGAGTTGCCTCCTTTGACGTAGCTGCCATCGAAACTTCACACAAACAACACCATTGAAGTGAGCAAACGCATGCTCGCAATTCAAGATATGATCAAGCGCCGCGATGGCGATGTCTACGATGCTCTACAACGAAGATGATGGATTGAGAGAGTTGGAGAGGTCCCCGAAAGTCTCCGAGGTGAGGAATCGCATGCGGCAAGGTCGCCGCTGCCAATTGGCTGAAACGAAAGTCGGCAAAAACACGGCCGTCTCGTTTCTTCTTGGAGCTCCTGTTGACAACACAGTAGATCCGTTCTATCCTCCATTCCCAGACCAACGACCGCGACTCATATACAGACAGTCGTCATCAGCAATCCTCTTGGATCAGTCGATTAAACCCTTTCTCGTCCACATCCGACGACATGAGCTTCCTCAAGGAAAAGGTCGAGGACAAGGTTGACCGCGCTGCGGCACCTCTGCTCCCAATTCCAGCCTTTGGCGACCTCAGCAAGGCTGCCAACGACGTATGCGATTCGATCAAGCTCAGAAATGAGGCCAAGTGATTGAGATGGACTGTGCTAATGGGAAAATCAGCTCATCAACAAGGACTTCTACCACACCAGCCAGGGTTCGTATGGCTCGAAAGAGCTTGCGCAATGCCTAGAAAGTGCTTCAATACTGACTGCAATTGTATAGCGACACTCGATGTGAAGCTGAAGGCTCCAAACGGCACCAACGTCACTGTCAAGGGCAAGCAGGGCTTTGACGGCGTGACCAGCGGATCCGTAAGTGCCATTCCATCGATGCGCAAAGCACGAAAGCTTCTAACGACCAGACCAGATCGAGGGAAAGCACTCTCTTAAGCCACAGGGTAGGCCAAACCCATCTCTTTCAAAGACTTCAACAACCCAGAACTCAAAGCCCAAAAAGTCGTCTGGGAAAGCCAAAGCAGAGAAGGAGAAAGAGCAGCGCAAAGGTTTTATCAAGGGCATAACGTTTTTGACACAATTACCCGCACCTTTGCGCACAAAGCTTATACTCTTTGCTGCTGGTTTCCCAGACGGCAGGGGTGAATCGGGAGAATTTGGGCTGACGTTTCGACAAAAAGGCGTGACCATTACCCAGGCATGGACCACCGCATCTCTCCTCGACAGCAAGGTCGAGCTCCAAGACGTTGTCGCTCCAGGCGTCAAGGTCGATGTTCAGAACCTCTGGAACCCAGCCAAGGAGGGCTCTGCCAACCAGAAGGTCAACCTTGCCTTCAAGAACCCCAACGTCCACTCGCGCGCTTTCATCAACTACGCTACCGCAAAGGGCAACATCGATGCGACTGTCGACATCACTGCAGGCCACGAGGGCTTCCTTGTCGGTGGTGAGGCTGGCTACGATGTCCAGAAGGCTGCTGTCACCCGCTACTCTCTCGGTGTTGGCTACCAAACCCCAACCTACGTTGCCAGCATTGTTGGCACCCAGAACCTGACCCTCATTGCTGCTTCTTACTACCAGAAGGTCAACTCTGCCGTCGAGGTCGGTGCTAAGGCCGGTTACGATGTCCAGAGCCAGGAAGCTAGCGGCCTTGAGCTCGCCAGCAAGTACAAGCTCGACCCAATCTCGTTCGCCAAGGTAAGCACAGAAGGATCAATATCAGGCGAGCAATGCTAACACTCAGAACAGGCCAAGATCAACGACCGCGGTATTGCTGCCCTTGCTTACAGCACCAAGCTCAACCCAGGCACCACTCTCGGCCTCGGTCTCTCGCTCGACACCAACAAGCTCAACGAGGCTGGCCACAAGATCGGCACCTCGCTCACCTTCGAGGGTTAAATGTACCACATATAAGGATAGCTGTTGGAGATATGCGATGAAGTAGCGGAATAGAAGATTGGAGGTGACACTTCACTCTGTTGTTGCTTGCGGTGTGCGACAGCGCCTAGCTTCATCTATACCCAGCTAGGCGAATCGTACTTTGTATAAAGCATTCTGTTGCGCCAGCCCTTTGTCACATATGCTTCTCTTTCGTGGTCTGTGTCCAACAAGGCTTGCAGCGTAGCGACATCGATCGCTGGCCCTTTATTGCCTAGGCAATATATTCGATCGCCTAAATTCTGCATGTGGTGGTCAGGCGTGATCGTGCGGCTCGATCGCCAATGCTCTCTAGCACCTGCTGAAATGCCAGGCTTGCAAGAGCTATGCCCTTCTTCAATCATCTGCTCTGTTAGCCTTTCGTTTGATGCATTGGAACCCATCTATTCGCCTGATTTTCGGCTCAGGTCATAACTCGATGTAATCACGAGACCTTCACGCAGTCTTCAGATCCCGGGTTGCAGGCCCGTCCAAGCCGCTTGCATGAAATCCCTGTCCAAACACCTCCACCTCTTTCTCCAGGACCTCCGCTTCTCTCTTTTCTCCAGTAATGACCAGCATCCATCCCTTCAATGCCATCGAGCACTTAGGGTCCACGTGTATCTGCAAGGCCATCCAAGGACAATTCCATCTGACTTGCAGGACCAGTCCAAGACATGCGAGTGATATCTTACCCGTCCCGATCTAACCTGCAAAACCCGACTCAAGCGATGATCGACAGGCACATGAGCGTGTCCCCCAATCCTCCTACGTCTATGATGACCACCAACTGCATGCCGTACTCCGATGCCTTTCTGCGGCTGCGATAAGAGGGGTACACGGAAGCAAGCCCTCTTTCACTTCTCGCTACGCTGCAAGTGAGACTATCTGATGCCATAATTAAGCCGGCGTCATTGGCAGGCTAATATGGTTGGCATTTCTTGTCTTTTGGTTGTTTCTTGACGAACATTCTGACATCTCATTTTTTGTCTTGCTCATTTGACAATGCGTCTCATCACAGCACTGAGTCTCGTCAGCGGCGTTTCGGCAGTGTCACCTCTGGTTACCCTCGATTATTCAACATATGAAGGTACAGCACTTGGAAATGGTATCACTCAGTGGCTTGGAGTGAGGTTTGCTGCACCTCCGATTGGAGATTTGAGGTTCAAAGCACCGCAAGATCCTGTTATTACGAATGCGACTCAAGAAGCGAAAGTGCCTGGGAAGTTATGCATGTCTACTGGAACCAGTCCGCCAGATTACAGTTATGACGAGGATTGTCTTTTCTTGAATGTATTTGCGCCTTCAAATGCGACGAAGGATTCCAAGTTGCCAGTGTAAGATCAATTACCTCTAACGACATTTAGAGAGGCAGAAGTCGCTGACGTTGTACAGGTACTTCTTCATCCAGGGAGGAGGATTCAATAGTCTGAGCAATGCCAACTACAATGGATCTGGAATCGTCACTGCAGGCAACTTCGACATCATCGTGGTGAGCATCAATTACCGAGTTGGTCTCTATGGTTTCCTTGCAAGTGAAGAAATCATGAAGAACAATGGCACAACGAATAATGGTCTCAGAGATCAGCGCAAAGCTCTTGAGTGGACTCAGAAGTATATCAGTCAATTCGGAGGAGATCCTAAACACGTTGTGATGGGCGGTGATTCAGCTGGTGGCCAAGCTGTTACGCTCCAAGTCACTGCTTTCGGAGGCAGAGACGATGGACTATTCCAAGCCACAGCAGCAGAGTCACAATCATTCTCTGCTCTTCGTACCGTCAACGAGAGCCAGTTCGCGTACAACAACCTAGTGATCAGAACCGGCTGCACAAGTGAGAACGACACTCTCGCATGCCTACGCAATCTCACAACCGCCCAGATCCAAGCTGTGAACACCCTCACCCCATTCCCAGGAGCCCAGCAAGCCCCAGCATTCTTATACGGCCCAGTTCTCGACTACGACTTTGTCAGCGACTACACCCTCCGAGCCTACGAACAAGGAAAATTCATCAAAGTCCCAGCAATCTACGGCGACGACACAGACGAAGGTCCCACATTCGCTCCACGAAACACATCCTCATACGCAGAAGGCAACGTCTTCCTCCAAAACAACTTCCCAACCTTCACCTTACAACAACTAGGCCAAATCCCCAAACTCTACCCAGTAGAAGGCACCCCAACATTTCCCAACTCAGGCCGCTTCTGGCGTCAAATCGGAAACGCATACGGTGAACTCCGCTACATATGTCCCGGAATCTACGCATCACAACAAGTCGCCGACAAGGGAGCAAAATCTTGGAATTATCGATGGAATGTCATAGACCCAGAAGATAATGCCGAAGGACTTGGTGTGACGCATACAGTTGAGATTCATGCGATTTGGGGAACGGAAAATACTCAGGGTCAGGCTCCGGATTCTTATAAGCCGGGAGGTGTTAATGCTGCTATTGTGCCTGTGATGCAAGGATACTGGACGAGTTTTATTAGGAGTTTTGATCCGAATAAGTATAGGAAAGCTGGGACGCCGATGTGGGAGGAGTGGGGAGAACAGCAGAGATTGATGTTTCAGACGAATAACACCAAGATGGAGAGTGTGCCGCAGGCGCAGAAGGAGAGGTGCGAGTATTTGATTAGTATTGGGATCGATCTGAAGCAGTAGACAGAATAAGTGCAACTTGAGTACAATGGCCATGAGAGACAAGAATCCGCTGTGCGCTGGAGATATGATAACACGATCAATAATATTACCTCGACGACATTAGGTACTTTGCTGACAGGTGATCCAGGACAACTTCAGGTGCGATCAACTCCACTCCATGCGTTCCCATCCGCCACATCCCTGGCCTTGCTCACTGATCGGCTTGAGAAGGACAATTGAACCCATTCCCGAGATGCTTCTTTCTCATGTGCTTGACCACCACCGGATACTCCTCGTTTAGGAGCCTGTTGATGGTTCCTGAGCTGCCACCGTCTGCATCGAAATGCCACAAGGTTGCCCCGTGCCCATCATCGTGGCATAGAAACCCTCTGAAAGCTGCCCCAGTTGTGTGAAGGCGCATGAAAAGATTCCGGCAGGAGGGTGCGTTGTAGGAAGGATGATCGGGGAATACACTCGGTATTGCCACATATCTGGAGTCGACGGTCAGCGGAGCACAATTGATGGACTCAAACAGACTCACTTGACTCCAATGTGCACTGTGTAATGCAGAAGGCCATAATCACCAAACCCGCCTGAAGAGGCATGGCAAGCCATCTCAAGATTGTTGATTGGCGGCTCTTGCAAATCCCTGCGGGCAACAGCATCATCTGGCGGCGCATGACAGTCGAACCCTCGGCCGTTGCGATGCTGGACCACTTCTGGATACGCTTGGTCAAAAATCTTGTTGAACCACGCCTCATTGCTAGCATGAGTGATAATTCTCCATCTGATTTGATCATTTTCGTCCGACTGACAGGTCCACATGAACCACCCCGTCATGTCTGTGAATTTGTCACCAACACTACGGCAGCTCTTGTCGTAGGATTCATAGCTAGAAGCTTGAAATCAGCATACTGTAGGGCTTGCGTCGACAAAGACTTACGGAACACCGATGGTAAGCTCATATGACACTTCGCCAGGGTGATAGAACTCATGGGAGCTGCATGTCAAGTCGAGGTCCGCAACAGGTGGCTCATTGAGTTCTCTGCGAGCAATGGCTCCATCTGGCTGTGTGGAACATGTGAAGTGCTGGCCATTGCGATGCTTGACGACGTCCGGATACTTCTCATCAAGGATTTTCATGAACCATTCCGCATCATCATCGATATGTGTTAGCAGTAGCCATTCCGTCTGATTGCTGTCGGTCTCAAAGCATTCGGCGTGGTACAAGTCATTCGTAAACGTCGCCTCATCGTCAATATCACGACAGGAAGTTGCTGGATCCCATCTGCGAGGCTGAAGGTCAGCAGGAAAGCAGTCGAGTCGTTTGAGAAGACTTACGGCGGACCAATAATGATGTGGCGTTCCAGTTGAAGAGGGGAATAGCCATCATATGTGTGACATGACATGTCGAGGCTCGGAACTGGTGGCTCGTCCTCTTGTCTGCGAAGCAGTGCTTGGCTCCCAGACGAGCAATGAAAACCAGGCCCGCCACTCGATAGCACTACGTCGTGGTATTCGTCATCGAGGATTGCGTTCACAAGGTTGTCTTCTCCAGATGGCATTCTCATATACATGACCGTACCAGCCTCTCCGTCCTGTTCGCATATCCAGTCGCCCTGGTCCGTCACCATCTCACTCAGTCTTCGAAACACCTTTCGACAGCCTGACTCCGGTGTGTAGCTGTAAAGAGCAATATTAGATAACGCCGCAGGATTGTGTTTGTGAAGTAGATCAGCTTACCGCTCCGGAACATGCACTCTGTAAAACGCCCAATCGCCTCTCTGTTCGGCGGTGCAGTCTATCGCAGACGAAGGATTCCTTCCAAGACGGCCAGACGATGCTCCTTTGGCTAGTATCTTCGCATCGCTGAAAGTCTTCAATGAGGCATTCGTATCTGGTCGGTCGGACTCCGTTGTTGGCAAGGCGATTGAAGGAGAGACAGCGAAGGCCGCAACGAAAGGCAGCAGGATCGCGAGCATCTTTCGTCGTGTTTGCGATGCTCTCTCTATTGTTGCTGGGTATCGATGACAAGTCGGCGACTTCTGGGAGGGAGTATATGATCAATGCTGCGGTACTGTTGTCGTATTCAAAAAGGATGCTGGGTTCCCGCTCCCTATAGACCTGAGAGATGGTGCAGAAGCTACGGGCGATGCTTGCCCGCTGGTCTGTCACTGCCACGCAATGACGATCTGCTGCTTCCTTGATCAACCGAGAGCAAGAGACACTTACGGTATGGCAGGAACGAACATGAGACCCTGCCGCAAGTGAGCCCATCGATATCATTGCGCCTTCCACTATCAACAGATTAGCTGGCTTCGTCACTCAGTCAAACGCCTGAAACCCATTGCTGGTCCAGCACAAAACCACATCCATCAAGCGGGAACTCATCACTTCCCAAAATTCTTCTCAATCCTCTTCGGAACCTCCTCAAAACCCATTCCAATCTTATCCAACGTACTTCCCGGCCCTTGCGGACCCGGATCATTCAAAACCTCCACCCTCCTCACCTTCTCCGCCAAAACCTCCAGCACAGTACCACCAACATTATCCGGATTCGTGATGAGATCCAACATAACTTCAGTAACCTGATGTTTCGTAACCCACTTATCATTTTCATTATCAACCCAATTCAAACGATCTTTTGGCCATAAAGGTGTTTCAACAATACCTGCAATCACATCAATCAGGCACCCACTTTCAAATCTTTGATCAGAAGCTTGCTTACCAGGAGCAACAGCATTAACCCTGATCCCCTTCAACGGCTCCAACAAAGCCATACTCCTCGTGAAAGCAGCAACAGCATGCTTACTCGCACAGTACAATGGCACAGGTAAAATCGTTAATTGCGCCGCGATACTCGCAATTAAACACACAGCTCCCTTTTCCAACTTCTGCCGCATGAAGTAATCAATCGCAAGTTGCGTTGCTCGAACTGGATGGGTAATGTTAATGTCGAATACCTTGTAACTCGACGTCTCATTCGTGTCGGCTCCCGTATTGAACTCCCAGAAATTGGTCCAATCCTATCATCTGTCGTCAGCAGCGATAACCTCAACACCACTTCCATCACCACCACCATCTCTTTTCTTCTGGTTCGTTCCACTCACCGGCTCAAAAACCCCAGCCCCAGGAACAACAACATCCAATCTTTTAAAATGAGAAATCGCCAAATCGAACGCCGCTTGTAATTGTTTCCAATCCGTAACATCAGTTTTGATGAACACGACTCTTTTCTCTTTCCATTCAGCCACAACTTTCTCAGCTTCCGGCGTTAATTTTAGATCTGCGATCACGACATTGCCTCCACGATGTAAGATTTTCTTCGTCAGGTCGAGACAGATACCTGAGCCTCCGCCTGTGATTAGGGCGGTTTTGCCTTCGACGGATAGGAAAGCTGGAGCCATTGTGGTGTCCAGGGTCGGTTGTTTGCTTGCTGGCGGTGGTCAGACTGATAGACTGACGTGTCTCTTGGTTTTGTACTGTCAAAGGATCCAGCAACTCGACTCCGCACAGCCGACCAAGAGCTCTCACGACAGCAAGGTGCCGAATTGGAAAGTGAGCTGTTAAGTGACACCAATGATATCGGCGGAACAACGCCAAAGATTCCTGGAGTGGTATGCGGCCAGGGTGGGGAAAGCTGCTCACATGAGTTGTACCTGCAGTGGCACGGTACGAACATCGTTGTACCTGGTATGTCTGAAGAGGGGTCCAGATATCCAATGCCGGCATCGTTCCTCGCAAATGAACGCGAGTAGAACTGTGCGACTCATAATCAGCAGGCTTTGAAAATGGACAGAACGTCCTATAGAGAAAAGAGCCATCTCATCATATCATTCTCTACGGATAGAAAGAAAGAAGACTTTCTCCTTCTAGTCATCAGAATCCCTTTCTCCATCGAATCAGCTGTTAAACAATCTGGAAACGCTTCGCTTAAACATTAATCAAGGCTCCGCCCGTCATTCTTATGTATCTTTGCCCGCTTTCCAGACTATCCCGATAAGCCAAACCGACACCGCTTTCCATCCTGTGAAGAAGACATGCGAGAAATTCTGAACCATGCCGTGTGATCGATCCAGTTTTGTTCAGGTTAGGAGAAATACGAAAATGGTGGTTGTTCGTTCTAGGGAGTGTGGTCGTTGAGTGTAAATGGAATTGTGTTTGTTGCGCTCGTGCGTCAGCTCACGTCCGCGACGAGGCCGTTCCATGAGCGTGTGTGTGATGCCCATGTCCGTGATTATGGCTGCCAAAGCGGGAGCCTAAGCTGGAATGTTTGCCGCTGCGGTTTCTGAGTGATCCAACGTCATGTCGACCTATTTCAATGTTAGCCATGATCTTGCGCTTATGTATGACCGCACGCTTACCATCGCAGCATGCTCTGACATTCTCCAGCCTGTCTGCATCTCGCTCTTGTTGCTCAATGACAGCTCGAAGATCTTCCGCGCTGTCGGCGATAATGCTGGCATCATAAATCCCTGCTGGATCTGCAGGGTCATCTCGTCGAACGCTGGCACTAGAATGAGCACGCTGACTACTGCCTGGTCTGAAGCGATTGGCCAGAGAACTCATTCGACCACCCATGCTGCCAGAAGATACGCGCGACTCCTTTGAAGTCGTTGCGGCGAGCTTGGTGCTTTGCTGGTTGAGCGATGGCATTTGCAGAGACATAGCTGGCACGGCATTCCGCGATGTCTGTCGAAGAGTGGCTTCATTTCGTGGCAGACTGTTAGTCCTCGTCGTCCGGCTGTTGTAGCTGCTCAAGCTAGTGCGGCGACTCTGGCGACTTTGGCTACGTCCAGTGGCAGTACCAGCCATTCTGCTGAAGCTTTGCCTCACTGTCTTGCCAAATCCAGGGTTAAACTCATCAAGCTCATCTTGCGACATCATGTCCTCTTCTTCAGCCTTCTCTCGCTCCGTTCTTAGAAGCAGATAGGAAAGTGCGTTGAACCATGTTTCATGTCTTTGACCAGTTGGGGCGGTGAAGACGATCTCGCGGCCAGGAGTAATGACCACAAGAGACTTCCTATGTAGACCAGGTGGATATGCATTGTCGTCCGAGATGACACGGACAGCTTCAATTGCGACACTCTTGGCCTTCAACATCGACTTGCCAGCCGTGCTAGGGTCCTGCTCACTCCAGTACAACGTCCTAGTGTAAGGATGCACCCAGAAGAACCGTCTGTGTCGCGTTGTCGATGTCTCACTCCTACCAGCCTTGCGCGTGTACTTCCAGAGGTACTCACCAATCATGGTTTGTGTGATAGCCTGGATCATTCGTGGGTCTGTTGATGGCGTTATGTCTGCTGGGTACATGATCTGGCCCCTCGTTATGTTGAAGCGTTCGTCCAGCTCAGACGCAAAGGAAGATACCGATGTTCTATGCGATACCCTGTCTGACTGGCTGGCGATAGCACTGCGGCTGTCCTTTTGTCGAGGAGGGCGGGGCGTTGTGGAATCACGCGAATGAATTGCTCGCTCAGCATATGGACGTCCTCCAGGTGTGTTTGGACGTGGCTTGTATGCTGACGCAGGCATCGTTGGGGGACCCATAGTACCCGCCGAAGATGCTGTGAGTGGCATAGCCGGGTTCTGCTGAGCTGCAGCAATCTTGACATTGTGGTCCGGAGGAAGTGGAGGCGCGCTGGCGGCATCTTTATGGCGGAGACTACCCGCACTCGCTGGCCGCTTGGTTCTCTTGAGAGTCGGTGACTCGTAGATGGAAGGCCGAGTGTCAGAGCTCATCTTGTCTTTCTTCGACGGCGTGCTGAGGGCAGCTGCAGCGGCGGCACCAGTTACTGTACCCGCAACGGCACTCTTAAATGGCGAGCTTCCAGCATCCCTGAGTGAAGGGACAACAGCCTTGTCTTTGATCATTGTATCAATGTCCTGACCGGAAACAATAGTCTGTGAGCCCTCGTCGGCCATTGCATTCTTTGAGGTCACGTTAGGAGAGACATCGGCAAGTGGCTGTCTTGTATGTATTGCTAGACCGGCCGGAGAGTTCTCTTTCGACCCATCTTTGTAGACTGGTATTTCGTTCTCGCTTGCACCAGCAAAGACCTGTGGGTCCTCTGCTGTACCGTCTGATTGGCTTGCGAATCGCACGTTGCGCTTCGATTCTGGTGTCTCGACTGCTTCATCAGAATCATCTCCGCTGAGTAGGAGATCCGGCCTCCTAGAGCTCCTTCGGGGCAGCATAGGTGTTACCGGCTCCGGCAGCACAGGTGCAAGCTCTTGAGAGAGCACGTCTGAGAAGGCCAGCTGGACAGGGATTGCTGGAGGCGGTGCCGCAGGCATTGGTGGCACATCCGCAATGGCATCCGTAGATCGCTGTGCGCCACTGATGACTGACATTCGATTGGTATTAGGCGGTAGAGGCCACATCTCAGGCTCAGTCTCTTTCGAGATGACTGGAGAGGGATCCGTGGAGACGAGAGGGAGGTTGTCGACCACAAGCGTCTTCGGCTCAGCATCTGCATCTGTTCCCACGCTGACAGTGACGGGAAGACCACGTGCATCGGTCCCGATGCTGATCGTCTGCGTAGGTTGCCTAGCATCAGTGCCAGATGTGGTGGTTGATATGATGCGAGCATCGGTACCGGTGCTGATGGTGACTGGCATTCCACGAGCATCTGTGCCGACAGTGATCATTTGCTTCGGCTCGGAAGCCGGGACTGAGGCCTGCTCAGGTGCACTCGGAAAGTCCTTCGAAGACTGGCGGTCGGCATCGGCCTCATGGCCCACAACCTCAGCGGCTTCTTGCTTGTGGCCAGTGATTCGGCTTAGACCGAAGCCCGCCAATGCTCCGCCAGCGACCTCAGCAGCATGCTCCATTAGAGACTGCTTCTCAGTCGTAGGCTCTGGTTGCCACGGCTCAGTCATGACACCAGCATCGACCATTACTGGCTTGCTCGCAGTAGCTTCACGGGCAAGCATTGCCGAGTCTGCCTGCTTCTCAAATTCACGAGCTTGCAAAGCACTCTTGGGACTGTTGACAGGAGTGGAAATGACCGGATCGACACCCACTTTCTCATCATCGTCCATCATGGTGGGACTCTGAGGCTCAACACTGACTTGCCGCTGCGTGAGTGGCGTCTCTTCAAGCTCGCTGTCCAGGTGCCGGCTGGAGACTGGAGTGCCTTCCAAGCTGCCGTCGTCCAGTGCATCGAGCTCGTCACCAAGACTCTGCATACCAGCTGGCTGCGGTGTGCCAGTGCTTGAGCTCGGGCTGGCATTGCTAGCTTGAGGAGAATCTGCCATAATATCGCTGACACGGCCCGATCTCCTTCCACCACGGCCAAGGCGCAGCTTATACTTCTGCTGCACAGTGCTGTGGACTGGCGTCTTGACGATGTCATCGTCATCATCACCAGAGGTAGAGGCAGTCGACATGTACGATGAGCGATTGCCAGCCTTGTTCTGATAGCTGCTGACTGGTCGCAACTTACGTGTAGAACTGGCCTCGGTTTCGGTGGCCTCTCCTTCGGTGTCGTTGCCAAAGTCCTCAGCTCCGGTAGCAAAAGCCTCGCTCTCAGTGTTACCTCCTCGCTCAGTCGCGGTCTCAAAGCCAGTATCAGTCTCGTTAGCGGTTTCAAAAGCATCCGTTGTGTCACCATCAGATCTGCCATACGCCCGATCGTAGGCTGTTGCAGCTGCAGCACCGGCCACTCCTGCACCTGCGACCATTGCACCAATCTTGGGCTTGCTGGGTGTGGCCTCAGCTTCTTGATCCTCCCAATCTGGCTCGTCAATGATCTCGGTGGTGCTACTGCGGGCAGCGCCAAGACGATTGTTGGAAGGACGCTTGAACTTGATGCCTTCAGCCTCGCTTCGGCGCTTCTTTGCCACGTTGGCGGCGACACCTTGGCTTTCACGACGCGATTCGAGCTCGTCACGCGCATCTTGCAACATGCGCTTCAGTTCGATCTTTTCAGTCTTCTCCCTATGAATGTTGTTCTTGAGGTTCTGAATCATCCTGTGCGCATGATTCAAGCTTGACTTCAAAGTCTCGGACTCTAGCATACCATGGCGCGCTGGTGTGCCTTTGACCGGCGAGGGCGGAGCACTGTGCTCTGGGCTGGCATCGTCGGAGCCGACACCTTCTTCAGCAGAGACAAAGTCGGTATCAGAGGGCTGAGCGTACTGATTGAAGCGGAATGAGACAGCTTTCGCCAATTCCGTGTTCTGAGAAGTCAGCTCCTCGACCTTCTTTTGCAGCCTGCTCTTTTCAGCATCCCAAGTCGCAGCGTCACGACGCAAGCCATGCAAATCAGCCTCTTGAACCTTCTTTGCCATGCCATTGTCCTCGATTAGCCGCTCGTGCGTGAGCTTCAGCTCATCCAACTCGCGCTCTTTCGCCGCCTTTTCCGATTGCAAGGACTTCAGATTCTGGGCCAGCCTAGTCTCTCTGTCCATTGTCTGCTTCAAGTTCGCCTCAATCTCTTGCAAGCGCGTCTCCAGATTCCAGTTCTCATCCTTGTACTTCTGCTCGCTCTCATCGTAATGTCTGAGCTTTTGCTTCAGTACAGCATGATCAGACTCGAGTTCAGCTTTCGCAGCTGTGGCATCTTTCAAGGCATCGTCCTTCTCTGCCAGGGCGGCTTGATATTGCCTGACCTCAGCGAGAAGCTGGGTACTGATTTCCGCGGCGAATTCGATATCGTGAACTCTGTTGCTGGGCTGGTTCCGCTGTCTCCGTGACGGCGCCGAAATCTTCGTTGGAGATTCTCGTCCTGATCCGGATATGACTCCAGGTTGCGATGCTTCGGTCTCGCTGGCGACCCTCGACTTGGGGAGAAATGCTCTCGCCGAGTCACGACCGACTTCATGGTACTCGCGCTCGAGTTCGGAAAGTCTGCTCTGAAGCTCTGGCGGGACCTCGCTGTCTTGCTGCAGCTGCTCAACTTCCTTCAATTTAGCTTCCAGCTCTCTGCGCTGTTTAGTCAAGGTAGTCCCCAATTGACCAGCATCACGCAATCGGCGATCTGTATCCTTGAGGTGTGCTTCTAGTGCGCGTTTCGCAGAAGTCGGGGAATTGGTAGAGTACAGCGAGAATTGGTCGGTATCGAATGCGGCATATCGCAATGCTGGGGCCGGCTGGGCGTGTGGTGAGCCAGTGAAGGGGTCGAAGGAGCCATTGGCGCTCACCGCTCCTGGCGGACTCGCGGCCGTGGCCATATTGCCGTCCTTTTCGAAGGGCGGATGGTTTGTTGTGGTGGGGAGGAAATATTAATGAGTAAGAGGGATCACCATGCGCGCGGACTGCGGCTCTGCGGAATGAATGTATGTCTTGTGTCAGAGCAGACGGAGGAACCCGGTCAGATGAACGTCGACCAGGTTTCTTGTGCAGGCGCAGGAATCAAGAAAGCAAGCCAAAGATCCAAGAAGAGAAAGCAGACGGTCCGTTGCCGGGTGTTCGTAGAGGAGGTGTCACTCTGTACACGCGCGACTGGGGGAGGAGCGGTGCAGCATGCAGCACGAGAGGAGGCCCAGAAATACCGAAGGCGATGTTTCTCGGCGGAAGTCTGTTGTTTACGATGCTGCCACACTGCGGGGCGCTCTCATGCAGGCCAAGGGGCAGCGCAACCAGACATTCCAGTTCCGTCGGCAAGTCGGTACCGTCGAGCTCGTCGGCTGGAGGGGTGAAGGGCAAATCAATAATGAGACCAAAATACACAAAACAACGAACGAGAGGAGCAGCGCGAAGGAAAGGCGGCGGGTAGGACGCGTGAATAGGCACCTTGCGCACAAGGTTTGAATTGGTAGTTGCGCTCCGTGCACGCGGAAGTGGCTCGCACTAGTACACTAGCATGTAAATAACCTCCAACCTATTACCCGTGCGTGAAGGATTAAGTAAATTAAAGCACGGGTAACACCTTAGTCTTAACCTATTACCCGTATACGCTTATATAATCGAAAATACGCTAATTAGACTCTACGCTAGGCTATTAATAGTTAAGTAAAGGAGTATACGGAGCGCTTAGCGTAGTAGCTTAAACCCTACCCTCGGCTTCTATTAAATTCCTCTCCGCTAGTATAGTATCTATTATATACTAGTCGCTATATAACCCCTATCTATATATATAAAAGTAGAGAGTTTAGTAAGAGGTATATAAAGGTTAGTAGATAGCTACTAAGCCTTATATAGGTCTAGTAGCTAGTATATAATTACTCTAAGAGCCGTTATAGAAGGAGTTATAGAGATCTTAGAGGAGAGCGATATAATTAGAATTAGGTCTATACCTCGAGAGAGGTATATATTAGAGCTTCCGAGAGTATAGAAGGTACTTAGAAGCTTAGATTTATTAGTAAATACCTCCTATTTAGAGTATCTTAGTACTATAGCGGCTCCTATTATCCTAATATATACCCTACCTAGAATTACCTCTCTTCTCGACTCTAATTTTAACTTCTCTTAGAGTAATCTATACCCTTACTTAGGCCCTTTCTTCTATATACTACTAGCTATATTCTAAGACTATTATAGTTAACCTACGCTATATAGTCTAACGTAATTACTTACTAGTAAAGTCG